>JAVQKC010114261.1:0-25242 GCA_036025475.1 Philypnodon macrostomus
CTAAACCAAGACTAAACCAGGGTGTATAATCCAGGACTAACCCAAGACTAAACCAGGGTGTATAATCCAGGACTAAACCAAGACTAAACCAGAGTGTATAATCCAGGACTAACCCAAGACTAAACCAGGGTGTATAATCCAGGACTAAACCAAGACTAAACCAGGGTGTATAATCCAGGACTAAACCAAGACTAAACCAGGGTGTATAATCCAGGACTAAACTAGGACTAAACCAAGACTAAACCAGGACTAAACCAGGACTAAATCAAGACTAAACCAGGGTGTATAATCCAGGACTAAACTAGGACTCAACCAAGACTAAACCAGGACTAAACCAGGACTAAATCAAGACTAAACCAATACTAAACCAAGACTAAACCAGGACTAAATCAAGACTAAACCAGGACTAAACCAAGATTAAACCAGGACTAAACCAGGACTAAATCAAGACTAAACCAGGACTAAATCAAGACTAAACCAGGACAACACCTGTGGGAAACCAGGCCTAATCAAGGACTACATGTTTTAACGTGTTAATATAGTTTTATTATTATTTCATCTTTTTTAAGACTCTAATTGTGCTTGTTTGATTGCGTATATATATACATTATATATTATATATGGTGCAGCCCTATTAGGAACAATCTGGTGATGAAAGATGTTATAATGACAACAGAGGGGTGAAGACCAAAGTGAGGATGACTGTGAATCCTGGCACTCATCCAGCGCCTCAGAGGAATCCTTTTTTTCCGTTATGATGAGAATGAGTGAAAGAAGAAGGAGGGGTAGAACAAAGGAGGGGTGAGTGAGAGAGAGAGAACGAGATAAGAGAAGAAACAGTCAATCTGCACCCCCCCTCGTCCCCCCGCAGACAGCCATTTTTAGAGATTTAAGAAGGAACGCTGAAAATGGTGTAGAGCAGCGGGCAGCGATCGGCTCGGAATTATAAACAGGAGAGACATTAAACTGATCATTAAACCGAACAAGCGCTACAGCTAACACAGAGCAACGGTCAAACGGAGGGCAAAGGTCTTTACAGCTTTACTATTCTGTTAGCGCAACTGTATTCTACTACAGGTGTCAACTCAACAGTAATTAGCTCCCAGATATGTAAACACATTGATAGAAAAGAAGAGAAATTGTAATTATCAGTAGGCACAAAATAAACACTAATGTAGGACGCATCCAACTGTATTTAACTTTTACACAAAGCAGCAGAGTTCTCAGTATGTTTTAAACCATATGTCAACATGTTATTGACATGTTATTGACATGTTATTGACATGTTATTGACTGGATAAGGCTGTTCATTGTCAGACATTCTGTATAACAATAGAGTCTTTCTTTGAGCTTAGCTTTTACTCCTACAGTAGCGTATGGCATATTGGTTTGACACTGAATGCACTTCCTGACAAAACACTCTACATTTATTCAGGTTTGGGACTGTCACAAAGATAACACTGACTTGCGACCCCTTGTGGTTGGATTTCTGTATTACATGAACGTAAAATGCCACTTTTGGAAGCAACCATGCCGTACCAAGCCACGGAGACATGCAGATCAGCATTAGTTACCGTGAAGATGCGGCGGCCCGTCCTGTCAAACGTCACACAGTACACAGAAGACAAGTGTCCCAGGATCCTCTTGTGCATCTTCATGTGCTGGTACACAGCTGTGGGCACCAGCTGCCGCAGTCTGTATGAGCCATTGAGATGGCGGCTGAAGCTCGTCTCCACTGGACAACAAGACAAGATTAGGACGATTATATGAACATCACGTTGTCAACAGAACATTATTCCAAAATGGTGTCCTTTAACAATTTGTATTTAAGCTGGTTTCAGTGGCGATAACTTCTGAGAGCAATAATCTGGTACAAGGCATATTTTCTCTGTGATTAATGCTAATGTACATGGCCCCTGACAAATGAACTAAATGCAGAAATACAAAGAGAAGCAGTACAAATAAATAAACCCAAAATAATTGTAAACGTGAAAGACACTGGCAATGCTTAGAGGAGGAGATAACTGCACTAAACTAAAAATGAAAAGTAATAAAGTATAATATTTATAGAATGCAATTAAAAACCTCTCACCAATATTGGGAGGGCTTCCAAAGATAACTGGTGGCTCTGGTGGCCGCCCACAGTGAAGAGCAGCCAGCGCTGAACCTTTCCACACAACATGCTTACAACCTGAAAAGAAAAACACATCTTACACTACAATAATAGAAAAAACAGGTATGCATCTAAGGTCCAGAAACAGCTGCAAGGAAACAGGATAACTCACTTTTGTCAGTGCGGAGGAGGTTCTGGCGGCCGGCCCCCAACAGGCTGGTGAGTCCTGGGACACTGGCCGGGACGTCCTTCTCCAGCAGAGGACACACTCTGGTGCAGATCTGCAGCAGGTGGTCTGAGCTCAGGTGGTGGTAAAGTTTCACCTGAAAATATACATAATACTCCTAGGTTGATTCAAAAACACATTTTCTATTATTATTTTATTATTTTGAAGATTGGTCATGCATATGGACCTGCAATCATGGTAAAAGATTTGAAGAATGTGGGTTCTTCCTGAATAATTTTCCTGGCTTCTACAGATTCTTCATTAATAACCAGGTATATTATATAAATATATTGTTAATAATGTTCCACATCTATCTTCATAGAGATCAGAGCATGCAGTTAGCATTAGCAGAGTCATCTTAGCTTCATCATTAAGCTTGAGCATTTTCATTGGAATGACATTGACTTTTTGATATTGAGAACATACTGTTGTGTCACAGTGTTGCTAAAGCTCCTTTACATGGATGTTTTCAGACTGTGTGTTAACAGAAACCACTCTAAGGGTATCAGCTTCCAATTTTAATGGTCAAAATGCTTTCACAAACTGACTGAGTTTGAATCATCTTGTGGCGTGTCAAACGTGATAAAGGTATTGCAGTAAGCTTCTGTTATGATATCAGGTCACATTGTTACTGATAGGTCTACCTTGTGAGCATTGCTTATTTTCCTTGTATCTTAACACAGCTACTTCTAAATAGCGCCGAATGCAAAAATAAATGATAATCCTGTATAGAAAACAGGGCTAACGCGACAAAGAGCCTGTCAGATGTGTGCGGATCACTGATAGAGGATCGGCAGAGGGGGGCGTGGCAGAGACCCAGACCCACGCTGCCCAGTACAACCGCATGTCTCTCCAGCTACTGATACAGCACGGCACACTCTTACATGGCCTACTTCAACACAAAAAAACATGCAGCCAAGTGGAGCATCGCCAATAGACAAGCCCTGCAGGATGAGAAATGAAAGTATATCTGAGTATTTTGGGACGTTTGGGGAATATCTGGAATATCATAGCGTCTCAACACCATCATATAACGACAAAATGAAAAGACACAGACAGACGTAGACTCCATTTCTTTACCTGCCACTTACACACTCACACGCACATACACAATTAATGAACCATTAATTGCTTTCAACATCGCTGCCGTGCTCCGAGACCTGATCAGTATTCCTACAAGACAGCCCTATCAGGTCCACAGCGCGGTCTATGAAAACCAGAATGATATGTAAGGACAATTTGCTGCATTTTGCGTGCCTCTGAAGTGCACTGTGTACCAGCACTATCACCACTAACAGATACTAAAGGACTGCCAGTTCCTATTAGAGAAATTAACACCGTATAATAATAATAATACCCCATTTCAAAAACAGTTAACGACGCTGATTATAAAATGATGTATTCAATCTTACATTACATTTAATAACCATATCATATCATACTGAAAAATGTGAAAATCTAAAAACTTGAAAAAACGTCAAAAATGGTGTAAAATTTGCTAGATTTCAATTTGAGGTAAAAAATAATATTCTTTGATGTTACTGGGTTGCATATGGATCTACAATTCAAAAGACAAGACATGTGTAATTATGCATATTAATTGATTAACCCCAATTAATACAATTAATTAATGCAATATGATTAAAAGCAACGTCGATCCCTTACTTCGGCCCAACCCCCTTCACTGTTAATCTTTGCAAAACAAAACGCAGTTCAAATGCACTTGAGACGCCTCTAAAGACACCGCTTCTATTTGGTCTACTAATTAGAAAAAAAATCACCCGTAGTATGTTTTAATACACGGGTATTATGCACAAAAGATAGCAGGCAGTCCGAACGACATGGGGTTGGGAGGAGGTGGAGGCACGGCGAGCTCCAGCCAAGCAGGAAGAGAGAGAGAGAGAAAAAAACACACTGCCAACCACTGTCAATAATATCTTAAATGTGTACTTTTACTACGGTCAAGATACACGCCATGGCATATTCAAAGTAACCGTCGTGATGTATGCGAATGGAAAAGCCCTGTGCCAAAAACATCGGGTTGAGTACATTATACATGGCATAGGTCATTATTCATCAAATAATGGCTTCGTTTAACATAATAATAGTTCAAACACTTGGAAGGTACAACGATTAGGCAGACTGCTCGGAAAAAATATATGTGCGAGCCATGATGAATTCCTTCCACGCCCCCATGCGTAAAAAAGGCGCTTTCCGACGAGCCCAGTTTGTTGATATCACAATTAGCACGTCAATTAATAAAGCGATAATAACACATGAGCAGAGTGGTACCTCTCATCTTCTCAAAAACTCATATTCCTGCTTCAGATCCGAAAAAGCTCAGTAAAAATCCCGGGGACTGTCTCCAAAACACCCTGCCGTAGCCTCCAAACAACCCGGAACATGAACATGCCGTTTGAGTGTACATAATATTTATTTCTCGTCCCAAAAAAGACCAGTTTTGTAACTCTTTGCCCCCTGTGTGTGTTTTCATGCACTCTATTATGGCAGGACAAGAGCGCCTCCATCTCCTCAGCCTTGTGGCGCAGGGAGTCCCTCCTCCGGATCCTCTCGCTGATCCACCACAACAGTCATGACGTATCATCATTTCGCACACATTTTACGAACAACTATTAAACCCTTTAGGACGTGCATGGTCCCCAAACTCACTCCAAGAGCACAGCAGAGCAGGACTCAACCCCCCTGGCGCCCCAAAACGTCCAGAACGAGCAGACGACTCACCCTACAAACACTTAAAAGCCTTTCACTTTACCACCTGATTTAAAATTGCGGGAAATTCAATTCTTATTTTGCTCTCTACAAACTTTCCCCTCTGTTATAGTGCTGGCTTACCAACTGTTTGTATGTCCCAGGATGCTCTTCGCCGGTCCAGTCCACTCTTTTGGGGAGCAGCTGAACAGAAAAAAAATCATGTCTGATGTCATGATCATGTGCGTAAATGTTTGAAGTGTTTTTTTGGAAAATAATAATTGTTGATTCAATGTGAAGCAAATACAGTGCACAGAGAAACGCCACAGTGCTGCTGACTGCTTACCTCCTTCTCCTCCACCTCCCTTATCAGGCTCTGGAAATAGCATAAAATAGTAAAGTTACGCTCCGGGACCATTTCATATGTGTTGTTAAATGTTCTACAATATCAAAACACCAACCTGTGCCGAATCTTGACACGGTCCAGCCTCTAGAAACCTCGCTATTAGGAAGTACAGTTCTGGTGGCGTGGAAGGGGGAGAAGAGGACGAGAGCTGCGTTAGAAGAGGGCACCGGAGAAACGGGGGGTATTTCAACAACCATGACGCGTTTCGCCACGTTCCTCTACTTACCCGAAGTCAACCGCGCGATGTGCGTACTGTCTGAAGCCATTTTGGTGTTCAGGGCAGCGCCAGAGCCTGTGTGGTGCTGTGGGTCTAGGTGGCTGCCCTGTAGCTGTCACTGTTTATCCACCAGGAAGAGGCTGCCTCCATTCAGCTCGCGTAAAGTCCCGGCTGCGCGCAGTCCTCCTCCGCGTACGGACAACTAGTGCGCCCCAGGCCGTTTCTCGTACAAAATGTGACTTTTCCCCCGATAGATAACAAACGAGCAATATTTCTGTTAGTAGAGGGACCCTCGAGGGGATTTTCTGTGAGTGATTAGTGGGTAGAATTAGCGTCTGTTGTAATCCCCTCCCCCTCGAAAGCGAGAGCTCAAGCAGTGGCGTATGGTGGAACTAAGGGGCCCCCGTGAAGGTTTGAGAATGGATTTTCGTCAATACAGAATTATAACATTATTAGAATGTCAACTACTGGTTCAGGCTACCCCAGCAGATGGTTCTCATCAAGTTATTAAGCAAAATTACCTATTAATGTAGAGAAAATGCTTATAGTGTCAAACTTTAAAGGCTATATTATATAATTTTAAAGACTGTAATGGAAGATAAAAGTTCTAAAGAATAATGCATCACCGATTCAGGCGATGAACCCCCTGAGACTGTGGAGGAGTGTTCAGACTCAGAAACCATGAGTATTATGTATTATTAAGAATTATTATCAGCCTATAATTTCCCCCAGAGCTAGGCCTATATGCTATGTGAGTAAATTAATGAAGCCTGAACAACAATGTAATAATAATAATGTGAATAATGCCTGATTTAAGTGCACTTTTATCTTTTTCATAGGCCTATATATAACAAATGTATGCCTTTCCACAAGAACATAGCTCGATAGCAGGCTAAATAAACACAGTCACATGATATTGATTTATTTGTCTGTTCATTCAGTCGTGTCAGGGGGCAGTGGTGACAGTGGGGGCAGTGGTGGCAGTGGCTCAGGTGGTAGGGCAGGTTATTCACTAACTATTAGAACTGGAAGGTTGATGGCTTGACTCCTGCTCGAACCTGCGGGCCTGGATGTTTTTTATGTAAAGTAAATAAAACCTAAATAAATCAAATGACCCTTATTTGTTTTGAATATTTTAACCATAAATATAACATAATACTACATTTGTATGTCAACATGGGCCCTTCAACTGCCTGACTCTATACGCCCCTGCTGAAGCCCTCCGCGGAGGAATACATCTGTGAGTACGACTCACTCGACTCGGGGAGGGAGGTAGTATGGCAGCCTGCTGCAAGAGAGGACACAATGCTGCAGAGTGATATGTTCTTTTTACTGCTACATAGTATCTAGGACTTTTATTAAAAAATACAAGCGCTTATCTTCGTTGTATTTGCTCGCGGATTGATACATCACGAGCTCTTTATTCTCCCGTTCTGTAATGCGGGGAGGGAGACCAACATTCGTTTTTGAAAAAGGATTTCTCACTGAACTAACACTCTGCGCTGTTTTTGACCACATCATATTTCATTAGTTTGTTCCTGGTGTCCTCGCCAGTCTGCTGCTCCCGCGTCCTTATTGTGTAACAAGGCTCACACACCCACTTTCTCTGGAAGCCGTTTGGTGGGGAAGTCGTCCATTTCTCTTCCAAATACTGGCAGCAGGCAGTAAAATGGGGGAAGGGCTGGGGACGGAGGGGAATGCGGCTTAATGAATGAAACCTCGTGAGTTACAGGAATGTAATGGTGATCAGACAGTGATACACACTATCACAGATGATCAAGGCGACGTGTGACACCATACACCCCCGAAGCCCAGAGCTCCCTGAAAAACAGACCATTTGATAGAATCCACTGCAAAGAACACAACGCCGCACAAAACTCAGCATTTCTGTAATCCACCTGCTCCAACAATATAATTTACTACCTAGGCCGATAAATTCACAACCACACCATTGAAGAAGACCCATCCGTGTGACCAGTTTCATATAAATCATCCAAAAGGTAATAAAGTGAGCAATCAAATCAAACTACAAGACCTTTTCAAGACCTAAAAAATGCATTCAATATGATTTGTTCCAGACTGTGTGAACCCTGAGACTGCACACCTGTATTTGTCCACAAGTGCAAAGTACTTTCACTTCATGCATTGGTTACACATTTGCTGTTTTATATCTAACCCTTTAAGATCTTCATGTAAGAAATCTAGATCATCCCCATCCTTTTTAGCTCATTACAATGTAATTATAGGCCTATTTACATTGTACATCCACCAATGACATAACAGTATTTTCAAGTTATAGAATAGTAAAACAAACAAATAATTCAATCACAGGCTTTAAATGAAGTATCAGCAGTTTCAGTAACAACAGTCTGTGCCCAAATGGTCCTTTTTCAGGTTTCAGTTTATTTGTCATATGCGCATTCAACACAGGGTCAACAAATGCAATGAAATGCTTTGGATCGGAAGAACCGTTAGACTCGCTGAGATACTCGTGAAGTACTAATAACATGCAGTAATAGTACATGGTAAGAAAGTGTGCAAAAAGAGATGATGATTAAGGGCACTCTCTTTCTGGGGTTGCCATAGCTAATCATCTGCCTCCTGGTGCACTTCACTATGGTCAAGCAATTACAACCAACATCCTTCATCCATCAACAGAATGTAAAACGGCTCGTGTGGGGAATCATGTCAAAAAGTGCATGCAACAAATAGTTTAAAAAGAATAGAACACACTTTTGATTTATATTCATCACAAATGAACCATTTTTAGTTCATGTCCAATTCCACGCAAACCTACAGAGCTCTAATTGTGGTAGTGGGTTTAACCACAAGGAGGCAACCTCACTCTGCTGCAGCTCATCTCCACTGTGTAAGGTCAAAGGTAATGGAACTAAATTAGATCATACTTTGCTCCCTAGCTGAGTATTAGTATCTAGAAGTCAATTTTTAGCAGCAGAGGTGGGTGAAAATCTGTATAGGACCATTTTCTTTAGAACTATAGCCTACATTAGATGATATTCAGACGTTTTACACAATCAACCTCATATTCCACCGAATGTCGAATATACTAGTCCCAAAAAGTTAGGCATATTTGACTTTTTTACAGTATTTCTCTAAAACCAGGTGATAGTCTGATCGAGTTATATGCTTTTAGGGATATTTCTGTAATTAAGTCAAATATTTTGTATCTTTGTGACTAGTATATTTATAGCAAACACTTATTATTAATATTATTCTTTATATATTAGATTATAAATAGAATTACATTTGTTTATAATGAACCGTATACATTTTGTATTCAAGTCTAAGCTGCATTTCCTTTGATGCATTTACATATAATTGGTCTGATCCATGGTTTTGACAGCCTCTCCCACCATAAAGACATTATACAACTCCATCAGTTTAACCACTGCTGAGCTTTCACTTCCTGACACAGCAGTTGTATTTAACATGGCCACCCCACACACACACACTGACCACAGGCTTTGTGTCAGGTTTTTTGTGCTAAACACAAACATTTTGTAAGCCTACATGAGTGTAGAGTGTCTGTACAGAAGATCACAAGCCCGTTCACACTCTTGTGCACACAGTAGTTTTATTCACCAGTAAGAAACAGAACACTGAAAACTCTTATGTGACATCAATGTTTTTTCTTTTTATTTCAAAATATTTTTTCAACAGGATGAACCTACGAGAAGCCCAGAGGGTCCAAAGCCAAAAAGAGTCCATCTATGAACAAAAGTACCACTCATTATTGCTGTCACTCGGCTGCGGGACAACACATTTGGGAAGGGAAGGGAGGGTAAGAAAACTGAAACGGTAAAAAGACATTCACCAGCAGATACACACAAAGGAGTGATACAGTGGTACGTTCTCAAAACTGTGCATGATTCATTAGAAAGGCTGCAGATGAAGAGTGTGGCTTGATAATAGGCTATATTTTGATAGTCATTAGTAATGATTGATTATTATACAATAGAGCCGCTGAGATTTTAACAGTCGTGTACAGCATCTATTGTGGTCGAAAAACATTTGCAGCCATCTTAAGAATCATACCACATCATTGTGTCTGTCGTCCTCTGATGGATTTGGTAAAACAGGAGAAAGAGGAGAATCAAGCAAAAACATAGTATAATCTTAATAAAAGGAGTGTGAATATGACATTGCTGGTTGTCCGTCTGAACTATCACAGGTCTAAAAAAAAGTCAGCATGGTACAAAATCATCAGTAAAAAAAGGTTTGCTGCCATGAAGTCAATGGGACGTTGAGGAAGTCAAGGCGTCCAGCTTCTTATGCCTTCTCCTCCGCCTCCTCCGCCACCTCAGATTCCTGAAGACAGAACATCAGAGTCAGACACTCAAAGGGGAGATCTGTCATTAGTCACCCACACTCAAAGAACAAACACATTAATATATCAACTACAACTGTTAAGGTAGCACGCTGTTTTTTCATTTGATGTGTCTGCGATCCCTTTCAGTTTGTTTAGACAGAACATAATCGGTATGTGGATCGGAGCTAGCAGTTTTACATGACGGATTAAACTGTAGTTCACTGTAGTCCTTGATTGTGCGGTATTTTACTGTTATGACATGAAAAATAATCCGATAGTCTCCATTGTAGGATAGTTCATTTGTTAAGTATTTGGCCCTTAAGCTGAGTTCACCTTATTTATATCTCTATGTGTTTACAGTTCCTGCAACTCACCTTTACTTAATGTTGCAGTGAGTGCTTCAAATGCATGGTGGTTAGTTGAACGTGTACATATCTTCTATACAGAATGAATGTTGGGTTAGTTTCCTGTCTGTTTCTTCTGTGTGCCCACTGGTGGAGCTGACTGCCTGTGAATGCACTGAGCCAATCCCCTCCAGTATAACTTCTGTGTGAAAAGCAGAGATGCTTCCTGCTGATGAGTAAGAATTGTCCTTGGCCCACTTCACTGCACACAACCAGGAAGAGGCCAGGCACTTCTACCAGCCCATTTTTTAGATTCTCTTTCGTTAAAGAAATACACCACTACATCACTGCAAAACACACGGTATATTTGAAACGTTAGTGAACACCCTGAAGACAGATTAGCATCACCCGGTCATACCCTTGACTTTGACTGTCACACTCTGGCCCCGCACTGACATCAGGGAGGGAGCCGTGCTTCTGATGTAGGACACACTCACACACGGACGAGACACATAGATCTAAGCGTGTTATGTATGTGAGTGTGTTATTGTGTAGTTTTGTGGAAGATAAGTGATGTAGTGACAGGAAATAAGCAAAACATATAAACAAATGAACAAATTAAGCAATACAATTAATAACGTCCCAGTTTTATAAAATGTTTTAATATGTCCCAACTCATCCTGGACTTACCTCATTGGTCTCCCCGTTTTGGGCGGGGCCATCATCTTTCTTTCCCTTAGCTCCACCTTTCTTTGCCTTTGCCCCCTTTTCTTCTGCCACCTTCTGTGGAAATAATAAACGTTTGTAATGTCATCCACTCTGTAGAGCATCCAGCTAAAACGTAGTAATGTTCAAGATTTGAGCATTTGAGTGGATGTGATTGTGAAATTTAAATATAGTGGTGTGTGTGGGTGTGTGTCTGCGTGCATGTGTGTGTGTGCGTGTGTCGGTATGTGTGTGCGTGCGTGCGTCTGCATGGGTGTGCATGTGTGTGTGTGTGTGTGCGTGCGTGCATGCATGTGTGTGTTGGTGTGTGTGCGTGGGTGTGTCTGCGTGCATGTGTGTGTGCGTGCGTCTGCGTGGGTGTGCATGTGTGTGTGCGTGCGTCTGCGTGGGTGTGCATGTGTGTGTGCGTGCGTCTGCGTGGGTGTGCATGTGTGCAGTGAGTGGAGCCACTGAAGCTGTTTGTGTTATCCAATAAGTATGGTAAGTGTGCCCAGGAAACTATACTATTTTAGTTTTTCCTGTAAAAAAAGTGAATTCACAAATATATGAATGCACTTCCTGATTTCTACTTCCTTGTATTTTAGATAATTATTAGTTATTAGTGCAGAATAACAGAATCTGAGAAAAAATGAGACTTTGAGGTCACCTGTGTGTTGTAGAGCGAGGGAAGGAACTGTTTAACCAATCACATTCTTCCACAGGAGAGGAGCGCTCTGATTGGTTGATCCCTTATTTATCAAGAATGCAGCTTATTCACAACTGTTTTTATTTTATAACTCCAGAACTCTGCTTAGTTATTCTCATACTTCCTGGCTTGTGTACGTACTTCCTGATTTGTGTGAGACCGTGATAGAGGGTCGTGGAGGAGACGCATTAGGAAAGGCCGCTTTTACAGTCACAAAAGTAGGAATTGCAGCTTTAAGGGTCTATGCTAATACGATCACCATAACAATGAATTACCTTCACAACAGTTTTCTTGGGCTTGACCTCAGGCTTGGGAGGAGCTGGTCTCTATAGAAAAAAGTAAATAAACAGTCAGACACTTCTACAGTTACAGATGGTATAGATATAATTGGACTTTTATTGTGTCTGTGAAAGATAGACTACTAAAGATAGAGAATGCTTTGGCCCAGTGCACAGGCGTTTAAATAAGAAATATAAATGTAATATCTTGATATATAATTAAAAGTACCAAGAGAATGGTTTAAATCTGTGATCACAGAAACAATATATAGAAATCCATATGTGTGCTCAACATTAACAGCATATGGAGAATACGCAAATGAACAAACACATGCAAAGACTTCAAAAAGGGATGGTTCCAACATGCAAATGACAAACAGACAGAAAAGCACATGCCTCTATGGTCGAGCTGCATCGGGAATGCTCAAGTTCTGTATTTAACTGAATCTGAACTGCTAACCCACGTGGGATCTGAGGGATGCACCTAAAAGACCTATTACAAACACTAGCTAACAACTGTTAACATAGATGGACCCCCTTCCATTCATTGTGATTGATTATATAGTGTAATGAAGCAATTATGGCCAAACTACACAATTTTCATTACCTCTATGTAGAAATATTGAACATGATACAGAGGTCAATGTTTGGGTCTTTACAAAGAGCCTCCCGTATTATTACAGCCCCCCAAATCCTCCCACATAAACAAGACAACATAGAAAAGGAATACCAGGTCAGACGCAAGCCTCGGGACATCTTCGTTTATGGGATTTTTACAGGCACGTCACCTTGATCAAATCCATAATCTAAATGAGGACTCTCGTCTGAACCGGGGTAATATGACACCGTATCCCACAAAACGAACCACAACAAATGTAGAGGAGAGCCAAAGAGGTGAAGACAGGGACGGGAGCCCGAGAACTTACCGCCGACAATCTCTCCGACCTTCTGGTGGGCTGCGGGAGCAAAGGATGATCACGAGAGAGAGAGAGAGAGAGAGAGAGAGAGAGAGACAGTGACAGAGACATCAGTTGAACCTTTGCCAGATGCTATCCTGCTTAGTGTCTTAAAATCATTACGCTGCCATATACCAGGTCTGTTAATCACACACACGATTAATTCATACACTGCACACGGACACATATGTGCACACAGAAACAGACAAAACTTTACCTCATGTTTTGTGATTTTAGAGGCTTCCTTGCCCTCTGCACCTTCTGGAGACTGAGAGAAATGAGGAACAGTTAAAGGTCGTGAGCGCAGGTGCATGCAAACACAACTCATCTGTACATACAAATACTCCATACCCCATCACCATCACGTGCTTTGGGGAATTCCTTTTTGATGCTGGCTGGTGACATTGGAATCAAAATTACCAAAATGTTACCTATAGGCTGTCATTAATAGAAATAGACATTAGTAAAGTTCAACTTAAAAATGAGTCCTCAGAAATCATTTGTAGTTCTTCAATGTCAATTAAAAATATGTAATAATCTGCCAGGGTTCTTAGATGTATCTCTTAGATGAAGCCTGCTGGTGAGATTAACTGAGGCCATAAACTGCACACCAGTTATAATGAAGGAATGGACGCGTTTATACAGGCGTGATTATAGAGTAACCACACAGTATTATCGTCACTTTCTATTCAAAGCCGTTTGGTGAGATTGCAGGTGGGAGGGAGTTCAGAGAGGAAGGGTAAAAACAACCAGGTCTGGTCTGCAGGTTGGCAATGGCATCATTTGCATGTGGGCGACCTCCGCCCCTTGAGGCCCCCCCATTCTCTGTCCTCAAAGGCGAAAAGTGCACAGACAATGGCAGTTTTTACACAACAGAAAAAGGCAGTTTCCATGTATGCGATGAATAAACACTGGAGCCCCCCGGTCACCGTTGTTTAGCGGCTCTTTTGCAGCGCCAATTGTGCCTTAACGCTCTTTATTTCCCCGTCTTTACATGGCTTTATTCAGCTGGCTCCATGCCCACTATTCACACGGATTGTGCGGGCTGCATGGTTATTTGTATGTATCTTTTCTTTACACGGTAATAGGAATGTGTTATTATCAGTAAACGTCGCCAATCAGAAGGATTAACATTACGCACGTCTCCAGTGGGAATTACGCATCCACCCGTCCAGTGGCTCTGCGTGACATCTCCGTATGTACAGTGGAAGGGAAGTGACAAATAAAAACGACAGCAGGAACGGCCATTAACAAGAACATCGAAAGGTTCGCGCTGACACGACGTTTTACGAGCTGAGCTGAGGCGGAACACCTGAGAGGCAGCGAGCGTAAAAGACGCTTCCTCAAACTTTGACATTCGCTCACCTGCCTCGACGTCGCCACACCGCTATTTTCACCTTAAATGCAACACAAAACAACAGTGAAGTGAGCTGTGCGACACAAAAACGACACTCACCTTTCTCTTCGGCATTTTACGCGTCAAATTTAATGTCCTTGAAACAGAAAAATACTATGGTGAAACCGAATGGTCCAAGAGAGTGGTAGTTTGAACTACCTCGAAATACAGGATCAATATCTAAGCACCTTCGATAATATGTTGATTATATGCACTCCCCAAAACTATCGAACTCGAGCAGCCATTGGATCAACCGCTCAAAATCCTCTGTGATGCACACTCGCTATTGGTCCGCATCGTTTCCATGTAAATCAGACCTTGGCTGTGATTGGCTCCGCGCTCTTTGTACGCAGATGTGTACACACGGCCATGGTCGCGAGGGAAAGTGGAGACAAGCCAATTGAAAGCGGGGCCGACTCTCGGTGGATCTGGGAAATGTAGGATGCGAGACTGAGCATTGTAAATAAAACACAAAGAACCAGAAATACGTGCAACAATGGCACAATATAGACCAAAAAGGAGCTCCAGAAAGCCAGAAAGGAGCATTGTCATTGTGCCTTATTTGCTACAATAAGCATATAATTCAGAAATATGGACCAGAAATAGCCCGCTTGTAGACATATCAATAGCATAAATGGCGTACAAAATTACAATCAATGTTAATAAAACATTTGTAGAATATTACAGCTTATTTAACGGCTCTGTCATGTGAATTCAAACAGGTGTGCTATAGGGGTGTCTGAGGTAATAATGCATTATTTAGTCTATTTACATATATGCTGGTTGTATTAAAATGACGTATGCTCAGTAGCCTCACTGCATTTATAAGTGGCAGTATATAAACCAGTCCAGACTGATCCAGATAAATAATAATAAATAATGCATGATAATCAAAATGCATAAGCCTACGTGTAAAATAAACACAAGACACCAGCTCAGATGTAAGGTTATAAGTGATCAAATATATAACTCTACTGTATTGGTTTGATTTTGTTGTAAGATATTTATTAACTGTACAACACATGTGTCACTGAGATCTTTGTCCTGAACCTGAAGTGTTTGTAAATGAGTAAAAAAGAAAGTGCCAAAAACTACAATATGACGAGCTGTTTTAACAGTCCCAGTGATGTACAGGACTATTGTGAGGGGTTTTTGAAGTCACCCTAGAACACACAGGAGCAGGTATAGGCTCAAAGGCAGCACCTGTTTCTGTCTTTACGTTGTCAGCTGGACACGCATGTACTGAACAATACACAGGACATAAAAGCAAGAAACAGAATCACACATACAACACATATTTATCACATAACCATGTGATTCTAGTCCATTCGTTTTTGCACATTTTTACAGTTACTTTACATACATAAGCCTATAGGCCTATTATAACATACATGGGGTTATCAGAGTTTTGTGTTTTATTAATTTTAGACATACAATTATTATTACTTATTATTATTTATTACAACATATGATTATGTTATTAGCCTACTCAGACACATAGAAGCAGTGGGGTCAAAGGTTATTTGATAAATATAGGCCACACAATCTTACAGTAGTCTTTTTGGTTTTATAAAACCTGCCATTATTTAGTATTAGTTACACAATCCAAAATAACCACAAATGGACCCATTGTATTTAGACAAACAATATAAATCATTTCTCTTCTTCATGTATGAAATCGTCTGCCCCTCTGTGCCATGGATCTAATAATAATCATGCTCAGTGCAGACTGCAGTGGCGCCACTCTTTGATCCAGCACGCCACTGACATCTTGTGATCACTTTGTGCCACTGAAGACATTAATATAAATATTATGTAGCCTATAACATATGGCTCCCTCCCACCTCTGCCTCCTCCCCCATTACGTCATTGGTCCTGTGCACTTGTCGGTGATGTGAAATTTAGGGAGGCGAGCCGCTGAGAGGAGAAGTATGCACTTGGAGAGAACACTGGACATTTTAGCCTCGATGAAGCTGGAGCTGTGCTAACTGCTAACAACAAGAAGCGGAGCCAAAGGCGGGACTTCCCTTTGGAAGCTTATCTCTGCGGCCAGCGCGAGGCGGAAGAGCTCGTGCGGGATCAGATATCAAGGTACGGTTAATAACACATAAACACTGCTCTTCTGTCTGTCCGTTATGCTTTCATCTTCTGCAGTGAAATAATCCAGCGAGTGTCTATGTGCATTGTCTTTGTTATGAGCAGCTGTGAGCGTTAGAACATATCGCAAATGCCTGTCAAATCTTTAAAACTAATGGCAAGTTCATTTGCAATTCCTGCAATTTCGTCGGTTACATTTTCTGTCAAGTTAATAATTTGGTGATTTCTGTATTGCACAAGCGTCTACACGAGCGTTTTTGGGTCACAGTGCTGTTAGTGTTCCAACTTCATTATGTTGACAATCATTACAACGGTACAGGAAATATTACCTCTAATATGGGTTAGTGTTACTATAAGACCTGCATGTGGAAAAGACTATCCATATGTATTACTAATGTATTACTTTACCTGTAATGTGTCACAGCGTCGCAAAATATGCATCATTCTGCAAATAAAACACTAGGCTAATACTTTTTTGTATTATATTATAGAGCTCTATTGTATTTATGTAGCCTATTGAATTTTTTGAGTGTGTAAACAAGTATAAATAATTCTCTAATGAGCTAATTGAATTGTCTCCATAGGTGGTGTCATCCCTGTGCACTATGGGGCCGGGCTGTGTACTGCGGAGAGGCTGCTGTCCTCTCCTCTGTATATGTGCTCTGCTCTTGCCTTTGGTCTGCCCCGTGAGCCTGACCAAACACAGCCCTCAGGACCACAGCAGCACTATGGAGCGTCCCAAACTGCTACTTGTCTCCTTTGACGGCTTCCGCTGGGACTACATTGACCGTGTCCCGACCCCAAACTTTCATGACCTCATGAAAGAAGGAGTCCAGGTGGAGCAAGTGGAGAATATTTACATCACCAAAACCTTCCCCAACCACTATAGCCTTGTGACAGGGTTGTACGCCGAGACACACGGCATTGTAGCTAATGAGATGTATGACCCTGCACTGAACATGTCCTTCTCCATGAACACGGACAGCATGTATGATTCACGATGGTGGGATGAGGCCGTTCCTTTATGGGTGACCCTTCAGAAAGCCGGGGGGCGGAGCGGGGCCGCTATGTGGCCCGGGTCTGATGTGAAGATCCATGGCATGTTCCCCAATCAATACCTCCGCTACAATGAATCTGTCCCCTTTGAAACCAGAGTAGAAAGAATTATCGAGTGGTTCTCCGCACCCAAGGGGGAAGCGGTGGATTTCGCCGTCCTCTATTGGGAGGAGCCGGACGAGAGTGGACACATGCTGGGCCCTGAGAGTCCGCTTATGGATGTGGTCATCGCTGGCATTGATGAGAATCTAGGGTTTCTAAGGAATGAGCTCAGGAAGGCCGGGTTGTATGAGAAAGTGAATCTGATAGTGACCAGTGACCACGGGATGATGCAGCTGTCCACTGACAAGATCATAGAGCTGGACGAGTATGTGAGCAGAGACCTGTACACCTGGGTCGACAAGAGCCCGGTTGTGGGAATAATCCCCAATGAAGGTATTACTTCACACATGCAACATCTGAAACACCTTTATGGTACTTACTTCTCCAATAATGTGACCGTTGAATGTTGCATTTTTGATTACTGATTTTCCAATGCAATATGGTTGGGAAAATGGTAGAGCTGTCTAAGCTATTCAAATGTGAATGCGTGTTCTACATTTAGTCCTGGGTTAGTCTGCTGTGTATTCCTACATTTATCACAATAGTTTACCATATTGCGGGTTTTTCTAATCCGTGATATATTTTTAACTTACAGGGAAGCTTGAAGAGGTGTACGGCAAGCTTGTGGATGCAAACCCTTACATGGAGGTGTACACAAAGAACGAGATACCTGTGCACTACCATTATCAGCATAACCTCAGGATTATGCCAATCCTTTTAGAGGCACAAGAAGGATGGACTATTGTGCAGAACAGAACTGCACCCTTTATGTGTAAGTACAGGTTAAAACACTACTTTTCAGTTTCTCAGTTGGATTCAAACAGCTTACATGTTCTACACCAGGCTGCTCTAATAATAGCTTCACAGGAGCTTTTTTAGCCTGAAAGTAAAGTACCAGCCATAATTAACAAAAGAAAGCCCTGTTTGTTTTCCTTTAGAAGCAGCAAGAATGTGAGCAGACTCTTCATAGTTTCAACAGCACCAAAAATGAAACATGTGCAGAAATCTCTTTCAAAGTGATGGTTCACTGCACACTGCTTTATATAGCTCATAATACTGCATGACGTCTCCTCTGTGATTGAAGGCCTCCTAAGCAGTAAAATAACCAAGTGCTGTTGTCTGCTGGAGGAGAAACCTGCTGACTATGTAGGTCTCACAGCGCCATGAGGTTCAAGACTTAGGATGGCACTGTATCTACAGCCACTTAATTGAGTTCTGCAGTCAGTGCACAGTCATAAAGAATTAATCACAGCACAACATGTGGGGGAGGCCCAGGTAGACATGTTTTCTAGTGGACAGTTTGAGCTTCATCTTATATTCCTGGATACTATGCCATAATGATCTTCGGCTTGTTCACCAATACTATTATCTAAATGTATTGCCTATATTTATGCCTATTTCACATTAACAACACTGTTTCTGAATACATGGCTATATCCAGCTCTCTTGTATGTACTTTTCTCTGTATTATCTGAAGTCATGTATTGAACCAGTTTTGACCAACCAGCTACTTCAAGTCATCCTCGAGACGGGTGATTTACAATAATTACACAATAAGACAGTGGCACATGTACCTCTGGTGGTACGTGGGTTCTCTCTGGTGGTAATTGGACCTGGTTATGTCCTGCTTAGTCCTTGTTTAGTGCTGTGGTTTAGACTGAAAGTTTAGTCCAGGTGTAGACCTGGTTCAGAACTGGATTTGTCATGGTTATGTTTAGCTCTAGTTTGGACATGATTTAGACCTGGTTTAGTTCTAGATTACACCTGGTTAAGACCTAACTTAGTCTTGGTTTAGATGTTGGTTTGTCCTAGGTGGTATATTTTCCGAAGTGGTACTTGGTGTGAAAAGTTTGAGAACCACTGCAATAAGAAAAGTTCGAAAGTCAATGTTAGAAAACCCATGAGCATTGCTTAACTAGTCATTTTGTCATAATCCTTCTTTACAAAGTCATTTCTGTTACACATGCAGTGCTAATAAAAAGGCTCTGATTGATTTTCTCTCCATTTCAAAATGAAAGCCAAGATGTTTTGCTCTCCAAACACGAGTTTTGCTTTGACTGATTTAGCAGTGACCAGTCAGCTGGGAAAATGTAATGTAGTAAATCATCTGTAAGAGGGCTATGCCAGCATGCATAAATCCTCCTCTAAGCTGTGGCCTGCGATTCATGATCTGTGTAAACTAAAGATTTATTTCTAAACAATAAATGATTGAATAATAATGTAACCATATTATTCTCTTGTATGTCTTTAGTGGGGAACCATGGCTATAACAACTCCTTACGTAGCATGCACCCGGTGTTTGTGGCCCGTGGACCCGGCTTTCGCCAGGATTTCGTCAAGCCTTCGATGCAGTCTGTCGACCTGTACCCTCTAATGTGCCACATCCTGTCAGTCCGCCCTTTAGCAAACAACGGCTCCCTCCTGAGGGTTAAGGATCTACTTTCCCAAGAGCCCATCCCACTCACGCCTAGTGCTCCTCCCAGGGTCCGCGAATATTCCTACGCCCCTGTCATCGGCTCTATGATCAGCATCGTCATGGTGGTGGGGTTCCTGATTTTCTACATCAAGGAGGTCACTCTCAAACAACTGCCCACACTCCCACGGGGCAACACGGAGATGTCCCAGCCCTTACTGCAAGAAGACTTAAACCTGCACTTTCTGGAGAGACACAGGGCCACGGGTGTGAGGCACATATAAAAAAAGAGAAAAAAGCAAGTATTGCTCCCTGAGGTCTGCCCAGAAGCATCCCCTGAACACATCTCTCACACCGATAAATGCCACTGTGCTGCAGTTTTTTATCCATATGAAACCAAGGGAATCTTATCAAACCACTAATCATGTCGCTAACACGTGTGACCGAGATGTCTAGGGCCTGCTTCTGGCACAACAGAACCTTTAAGTTGGTTTCGTAGTGGCTTTTATTTGATTGTGGTTTTGACTAAATAGGATTCATTTCATCATCTTGTCACGAGATAAGAGAGGGAATAATATACCTGCTTTTCTGGCGTGTGTGAATATTTGTTGGAACAAATCTGGTCTTATAAAGTAACGTCAGAGATAATAATGTAGATTTGAGCTAGGGATGCACCGTTATGAAATTTCTTGGCCGATACCAATACCGATATTCTTGTCATCATAGAAATAATTGCTTTAAATGTATTTATTAACCCATAAATATTTGGACTTTTTGATTTGGCTTTTCTTTCTCTGAAAAAAATTACAAGCTATCCTTTTTAAACAACAGGGTATCATCAGCCATCTGTACAGACCGATACCGATATCGATGTTGGGCCGATATATCTGTGCATCCCTAATTTAATTTAATCCCTAATCATTTTCAAATCTATGCAAACTTTTGAATAAAGAAAGCAAGCCCAGTGTTTTTTCCAACAAATGTTCTGTATTCTGAAAAATGGAGGTTACAAAAAACACTGTTCTTGATATTGCATTAACTCGTAAATGAATGTTACTTGAAGTTGATTCTTAACACACTCACTCCTTGTGCCAGGCTACTGCTTATAGTAGGTGTGTAGGTCATTTTGAATACTTTTATACCATTTGCCTTCTAACGTTCCATGTGTTTTAGCTGTGCAGTCATCCGTGTGTCCGTTCTTTTTTAGAATAGCAAAGCGATAATTGTGTTCCCACGGTGACAGTCATAACTAGCGCCATTCGTTGGTAAATTGTGAAAAGTGCAATTGCTGTTGGTCAGTATTACGTCTTAGGGATTTTAAAAGTTTTGTTGTTGCTTGGATGAGAAGACTTTTCAGCATGACTGAAAAGACTGTTCCCCTGATTTGCACTACTAGATAGACTGAAACAGCGTGAAAGGGGCAGTAGTGGGATGCTTCAGGTCATGTATTATTTGCACTTGTTCGTAGTTGCTACTTACAAAAAAGAATGAAAAAAAGGTAGGTGCCTCTTGCCAAAAAGCGTTTTTAATAAGTGCAATCATAGAGACTCAAGTAGAATCCAAATCAGACAGAAATTATTGAACTAATAATTTTTCAGCTTGTTTTTTCAACATGTTACCTAATACCTGTGCCCCCCCCCACAAAAAAAGACAGACATCACTGTGATCTACTTTTTACAAATTTTAAATTCACAACCTAAAGTATTTATATTCAAACTGTTAATTTTCAGATCTTGTTTTTTGAAATAAAAGTGTTGTCTGATTTTGCCCTGATTTGTTAACAGAGAAAAGTATTGACAATATATATTGAAGAATTCATATGAACTGTTTATCTCAGTTGTTGTCTTGGATTTTGCAGATTGATATTTAATAAGATGAAAAGATTTAATGTTAATGTTAATGTAATCAAAGAGTCGCTAAAAATAAAGGGATTATGTCAAACTGAACTGAGTGCCTTGTTTTTTTGGTTTTCAATCTTCAATATTTAACACATATGTATCGTCTATGGACACACAGTATAATTGTAACCGTCATTTGAATTCTCATAATTTGCCAAATAAGACTCACTTTTGAAATGCCAGACATACGAAGGTCTATTTAAGTCGCAAAGAAAAATTTGCCTATCTTTGTCAGTTAATTGCCTCGTCATACATAAATTATGAAGTAGTGATTAGCCTGCATAAGAGGAATGCTGACAAAAGAGCTTTTAGTTCCAGGCCTGATAACAGATATGTATGTAGATATGTAAGCTTTCCCACCCTCCTTATCCTTGAAGGGACGCGACTCAGAATTCGCTCATATCACTTGTTAACTTAAGGATCAAAGGTCTTTTATGAGTTAGTGCTGGAATTTGCCCAGTCGCCAGGTCACTCTGTCACTCAGCCAGCCCCTTCAGTCAGTGCCTCAGCTGTGCTTTGATCAACTGCCTGTCTACCTGGACACTAGGGGCTAAAATGAACAACACGTATGACCTGGTGGCAGACGAACAAGTCAGATCTGACAGCCCGGACAAAGAGACGAAATATGAGAACTTAGCAGAAGTGACCGAGCATGTGTACAGCGAGATCCAAGTCCATGTGCCCGTAGAGAGAGACCACACCGACAATCACCAGAGTTCTTCTTCCTCTTCGTCTTCCTCTTCTGATGATGAAGAGGAGGTGAAAAAGGACACAGAGGTAGTGCTGCCTGAGATTCCTGTGACAACGCTGGAAGAACATAAAGAGGAGCACATAGAGGAGCTCAAAGAGGAGCAGACAGAATCCAGGCGATCATCTACTTCTTCATCCTCCTCTGCCTCTTCAGAAGAGCCATGCGCTGATCTACCAGTTAAACTAAACCATGAAGACAACACAGAAGATGTGATGGTCACTTCGTACGACCTCGTCACCACAGAGTCCAAAGCAGTGGATCTGGTCGGAACTCTGGAGAACACCACCCTGGACGAGAGCAGCGCAGCACCGCCCGACCCCGCTCAGCCCGAGATCTCTCTGTTTGTCAAGGTAAGAATTACACAGTATATTCAAGTACATTCAACATCTGTAGTTTCTCACATAATGTAGCTACACAAAACTTCAAATAGCTTCAACTAAAGTGTTGAAGTCAGCTCTTTACACCCAGCAGGCCAGAAGGCTCCCTAAAGTCAGGTGTTCAGAAGTGTAACGTTTTGCTTGTGGGGGAACATAAAAAAGCCCTTTTCCACAACACATCTAATCCCAGGGAGAATGAATTTTTTTACAATACAGAGTTAAAACACTGCCTGCGTAACACACTTTTTTTGAGTTGCAAACTATAGAGCCCATACAACACTTAATCTAAAGATATTATCAGGACTCAACAGACTGCAGGGAAAATTAAAAAAAAGTGTTAATCTCTGTTGTTTTATGGCATAATAGTAAAACGGTTTGTAAATGAAAGTGTCATAACGAAATAACCAGGTATAAAAATGAGTCACACTAGTGAACAGCCTGTAGCATAAACAATGACATAATAAACACATAGCTTTGAATGAGACATGCCGGAGTGGTCTCTATCACAGCCTGTCAGTGACTTAAATCTGAGGCAGCCCATGTAATAATTAACCTATTTACTGTAGGGCCATTGAAACCAGGCCTGCACTCCATGCCTGAGTAAATCCCATTGTGTGTATTTTGCTCAGTTTCCTGATAGAGGTGTTCTATCACACAGGGGTCACTTTGCTCATTGGGCAACACTGATTGAAGCTTAACTTAACTGTTTCCAATGTTAATTTAACTTAAAGTTCAAAAGTACACATTTGCTCACCTCGAGATACACTATCTAGACACGATTATCTCACTTTTTTGAAAAAAATCTACAGCACACTCGACCCCTACTCCTCACTAACCCCACCCTGGTTATCTAACCTTGAAAAGTGGATTTCCCAATGGCTTAATCTTCAACAATTGTGCTATAAAAAGTAGTTCATTAGTTCATACATGGCTGTACCTTACTCTGTCACAAAGCAGACATTCCTGTATGCACTGAAAGCCCAGTGGATCTCAAAAAAAGATCAATTTTTTTTGGGTTTCCTCACATTTCAGTCACTCCCTGCAGCTCTGTGTTCCACAAAAGATAAAAGTCTGTCAGTGTTTGATGTGGGGGTGAATCATTAGCCCAACAAGTGAGTGATTTTGGCAAACTCAAAACCATAAAGCCATAATGATGAGCTTCTTGTCTAAGTTATATGGCCTTAAATTAGCAAAAAAGTCTTGAATACACAAAACAATATTAAGTCCCACAGCATTGACTAAAACCTTGAACCCTTGTAAGATTGTTTATTATAGCTCGTAATAATGAGTTGCTTATTCACAGCAGCCTCGTAATTGGCTGTGGGTGCATGTTGGTGCATCTGCCAGGAGAGGGGGCTGCTCTATAAATAGCAACAGCTTGAAATATTTGCTCTAGCTGCCCTGTTGCCTCCTCTTCTTCCCTGTCATGTTCACAGATGGGTATTTTTTACTGCACGTCTCCCATTGATTTTATTTTAACTTTTTTGCAGTGTCCTACTTAGACAGTGCCAAATTCCTGCATCAATAATTCACATAGGAAATCTTCTGCGGTGTTCAAATATAACCTGCCACAAACACGTGTGAGTAAACCCAAATTAAAAATACATGATTCGGCTGCTCACATATTTAAATAGTAACAAGGATAGAGACACAAAAATCAGCCTACTTCCTGGACAGGATTTATGAGAAACATGAATAGTGAATGCATAGACATGTCCAATGTGTGGTGTAGGGGCAAATCCTGGTACAGGGGTGAGATTTCATGTCAATCAGCTTCCATGAGGTTGAATAAAATGATGAGGTGCCAGTAACCAGGTATTTCTGATTATAATAATGAATATATAAAAATGAATAAATAATAATGAAAATGACTACACATTGTTGCTATTTAAATGTCAAAAATACTGTAGGTTGGTATTTATTAAACTAAAATCATTTACAGTATTTCTGAATGTGGGTGTAAGGTTACAGTATATTACATGCTGAGTTTGGTTGGGACACTTACACTTACAGGACACTTACACTTACAGGACACTTACACTTACAGGACATTTACACTTACAGGACATTTACACTTACAGGACACTTACACTTACAGGACACTTACACTTACAGGACATTTACACTTACAGGACACTTACACTTACAGGACACTTACACTT
>JAVQKC010114280.1:0-18648 GCA_036025475.1 Philypnodon macrostomus
AGGACTAAACCAGGACTAAATAAGGTCTAAACCAGGACTAAATAAGGTCTAAACCAGGACTAAATAAGGTCTAAACCAGGACTAAATCAGGTCTAAACCAGGACTAAATCAGATCTAAACCAGGACTAAATCAGATCTAAACCAGGACTAAATCAGGTCTAAAACAGGACTAAATCAGGTCTAAACCAGGACTACATCAGATCTAAACCAGGACTACATCAGATCTAAACCAGGACTAAACCAGATCTAAACCAGGACTCAATCGGGTCTAACCCAGGACTACATCAGATCTAAACCAGGAGTAAATCAGATCTAAACCAGGACTACATCAGATCTAAACCAGGAGTAAATCAGATCTAAACCAGGACTAAATCAGCTCTAAACCAGGACTACATGAGCTCTAAACCAGGACTAAATCAGGTCTTAACAAACCCAGAACTTAACTGTGCCTAGACTAAAAAGGACTAAAACATGAATAGCATCTAAATCAAACAAAATCAAGACTACAGCACCCATACCACAACTTAGCTACGTAAAAGTTAATGTCATTCCTGCAGTTAGGTGTTAAAGTTGTAAACAAAAAAAACGCCAAAAAAGTCCCCAGACTTTAAACAGAGTACACACAAAGTCATCTCACCAAGACTAAATGTTTGCCTCCCTCGTTGGCAGCCCAGCTCCGGAGCGACACGACCATGGTGTCTCAAAATACTGAGCAGCTGACCCCCGTCTCACTGAAAACCCGGTGTGGAGAAGATAATAGCCCGTCCCCTCACTAGCTCCGGGCTTGTGTCCGCCGGTCTGATACGTCCTGGGACCACTGCAGGGTCTGAACGTCTCTCTGCGCCTCGTCTGCCTCACTCCAGTCCCTTCTGCGCGCACACAACTCTCAGCATTCATTCCGCAGAAGTATCAAAGAGCCTAGAAGCCATCGCATCTCTACAAACGTGTCGAGACTTTACTGCCCAAACTACAAAGCCGTTAGCCTGGAGAGGAATGCAATGCTCAGTGTAGACACTAGAGGGCGCCAGTACATAACTTTGACAACACTAGTTATGCGCCGCATTTACAGATTTGATTCATTTTTTTTATTATTATCATGAAGGAATTGCAAATAAACATGCCTTGTTTTATTAAGGCTTCTGAGATTACCATTTTGAGGTTTAAATATACACTACTTACAAAACTGTGCAGTAATCATTCACATGGAAAATATTCATTGTCTTATACTAGTACTTCTATCAGCTTTATTCCACACATTGTAGATTGCATTTGAGATTTATCAATGTGAAACAGACTAGAGAATTTGAATGCACATTTATCTATATTGGATTTTTGTGTGTGAATGTTGCACTGGACAAAGTGGCTAGTTAAAGTGAATGTTACATGCCACAGTGTGAATCATTTCCCAAACCTTTCAGACCGGGACCCCCCAAAATTATGGCAAGGCGGCCTATTGTTGATAAAAACTCTTGGTGTGATGCTTTTCTTTTCATGGTTTATTTTAAAATACTCTACAGTTATGACTAAGATGCAATTTATTAGAAAGATCAACAAATACTTATGTCTGTAAAATATCTCGAGACCCCCCCACCCCCACCCCCAGGGGTCCCAACTTCCACTTTGGGAACGTGGGGGTGCTATTGAGGCTTTCTTTACTTAACTTCTCTAATTTGCATATGTACATTAAATATACACTAGCCCAGACCACTGTGCCAAAATTCATGCGAGCAGGATTAATGGCTCAAATAAAGTGCATCAGGGCATTCATTAGTTAATTAATAAATTGTCATTAATCGTAGAAATACCAAACTCAATCCAGTTCAGCGTCTTCACGAGATGAACCTGTCTAGAAAAGTAGAAAAAAGATCCAGAAAAGACTTTTTGAGTTATTGCTAAAATCTGGACTAGACTCCCTGAAGAGCTGACTTCTACTCTCACAATGTTTACGCCCAGGTTGAAAACAGTTCTTTTTAGCTGAATGTGCCTTTAATCTGCATTCTTCTCTTCTCTTCTCTTCTCTTCTTAATAATTTTGTATCGATTGTTAGAGTTTTAATTGTATTTTTAAACGTGTTATTAGTTGTATTTTAACATTGAATTGCCCTGTGTATGAATTGTGCTCTATAAATAAACTTGCCATAATATAATAAGCCTAAAATGAATAGGCAAACTCCTGAGTATAACTGTACCACAGTTTGAGAATCAACTATCCAAGTGTTTAATGACAAAGCCAGTCAGTCGTGTGGCTCCGACAGCCAAAGGCAGCTTTTATTTATAAAAATAATGCAATCACTAATCAATGCAGTGGTGAGGCTTCAGTCCAACAGCTGGAGTAGAGAAGGTAAACAACAAGTTAAAAGAAACTTAACTGATTTAAAAAAACTATTCCATAACAAAAACAACAACAACCAGCACTGTGCCACCAACGTGCAACAATCTGGACTGTTAGGACCCAGAAGCAGCCATGTGCACAGGCCTGCTCACAGAAAGAGTAGACACAGAAAGTAGGCCTGTGTGAACTCCTGACTTTTAAAGCCACACTCATGACCACGTTCACCCCTGCCACACAAGTATATTGAAGCAGTCCATGCTGTGCTGATACTGAACTGTGGACTGTATCCTCCCTAAATTCCTAAGGATAGAGAAAGTCCCACTGCATGAAACCTTAGCTCAAGCACACACAGCTGTTAGTAAAATCCCAGGAGGTCATGTGTGTTCAAGGCCTACGAGACATTAAGTGTGGGAAAATGTTCAAACAGATTAGTATATGATTATAGCTAACGAAGTGGCACCCAGCATGGACTTTTGTCATTGTTTTGGTTCAACAGGTTAGAATCTTGATCCATTTTAGATAGATGCAAAGTAATTGGCCGACTGGCTTCTTGAGGACACAAGCAGATAAACAGGTCTACCTAATAAATTGGCCTGTATCTTCAAACTAAGTACGGTCAAGGAGGACATTCAACAGTAAAACCCCCAAAACATATACAATAATCTATGTTTAATGTCGAGGTCATAATCCTCACATGACTTGGTTGGAGTAAGCCTGACTCAGCACTGTGGCGGAGCAAGGTGCACACGACACTCAATACTGGACCATAATGACAGGCTTTGTACTATACCCACTGATAACACTGCCACTTGACTATACTCATTACTGCCTCTGTTTGCGGCTCCCTCCCCCTATCTCTCCCTCCCCTCCCCTCTCTCTTCCACCGAGCACTACATAAACAAATAATTCACTATCTCACGGAGAAGCCACTCTGCGTAAGACCTTGAGTGGTAGTGGAAGCTTTCAGGAAGGCACTAAAATGGGAAAGAAGGATAATCTCTTGCTGCGGTGGATGTGCAGGACCTTAGTTATTTTGGCACTTTTCTTTATGGGTTTCATCATAGGTAAGCTCTAACGCAGTCTAACTTGAGGTTCTAACTTAAAGTAATGTTACGTGCTGTGTGTGGTGTGCTGTCACATCCCCTGCACATTTCACATCTAACTGCTGGCAGCACTTTCACAAAAGCTTTTGAGAGTACTGTCTTATCACATTGACCTCAATACGGCTTCACTGTGAATGTTGCTTTTCCCTATACTGGAATATGAAATGTAATAGTAGCCAGAGCTTAACATTAACACTAGTCAAAAATGTGGTTAGATTTTCAGTTTAATTACTACTGGCTATTCTGTTTCTGTTTACCGAATTTAGAAACTCTTGTAACTCATGAATACATTTTGCTTGGCTAGTAAATTTAGTACGATTCTCAGCTTATCACAAAAGAATCAACTAAATTGGCTGGTCTATTAAGAGTCTATTAAAAGAAAATCAAGCCACTTTATCACAGTATTTATGTCTTTGTCATAGGTTGGTTTTCTAGGCCTACACAACCCAGGACTGAAGAACAAACAGACTCCAGGCACCTGAAAGAGTTTCTAGATGAAATGAAGGCCGAAAACATCAAACAACATCTCAGGTAAATACCAAAATCATCTTGTTGTGATTTTAGCGAAGAAGATGCACCACTTGATCCACAAAGGCATTCCTGTTTCACTAATCACAGGAGATTCACACGACTCCCTCACTTGGCCGGTACCGAGCAGAACCTGAAGTATGCAGAGCAGATCAGAAAAGAGTGGCAGGACTTTGGGCTGGACAATGTGGAACTGGTGCACTATGATGTCCTGTTGTCTTATCCGAACCAAACGCAGCCAAACTACATCACCATTGTGGATACACTCGGAAATGAGGTAGTCCTATGTTTTTGTTTACAATTATTTTCAGTGTAAAACCTCTAAGGTAAGTCCAAGGTCCCTTTAAAGCTGTCACGGCACCAAACCATGACAAACAAGGGAAGAGTTTTTTTTGTTTTTGTTTGTTTGTTTGTTTGTTTTTATTATACAATTTGTTTACAAAGATAGAACAAGGAACAAAACACAAGACATGTAGCAAAGTATGCCAGGGGGAAAAACAAATACAAGATATACATTTAATTAAAAAAAGGACATTATAAATTAAATATATTCAAGTATTTACATCTTTTGTGTTTGTATTTTTAGAAATAGTAGATAAATAAAGTTCAATTTCCTTAAACAAAACTGGCAAAAAAGGTGAAGATGACGAGAATTTACATTCGTGAATATGAAATTTGCCAAATATTATAATTAGATGAATCACCAGTTTTCTATTTCTATTAGTATTCTTTCAATGAAAACCAAATATAATGTTCATACCTTAATGAAAATTTAGTAGCAAAAAAACATGGGAAGAGTCCATTTGACTTCCCTAAAAACAACATTCTTCTTTCAGTCTATAGGGGGCGCTATTGAGGTAAGGGGAATCATATTGGTCAGATGTGTTCAGGGCCGGGGGGGTTATGCGTTGTTTCGGGTTTTGAGTCTATAATATACTTTTACTGTGTATTTTTGTACATTGTACTTCAAAGTAGTTACAAATGACCATGAGTGCTGTAGGCTATTTACAGTTGAATGTTTGTTGTAGGGTGGTGCCATAATAATATAATAATAACTAAATATTGATTTAAACACTGCATTACCCCCCGCCCTTGTTTATCAAGAATGTTTTTGGCAAATTTTGTAAACTTCCCTAAAATGACATACTTGACTTCCCAATTTGAATCCAAAATGCCCAACTTCCTGTGTGACGAAGTGAGTTCATACTTCACTTGTTCACATTTATTTTCATTACAACGCACACACCCACTCAGTCTTTACCAGTCACACATTTGAAATCTCCAGTTTATAAGTTCTACTATCCTGGGTTTGATTTCCTTATTAGTTATTGTTTAAACATTATTATTTCTACAGGCACAAATCACACACACACTTTATAGTTGATTGGTTCAGTAACTTGCTTTATTTGTGAATTTTGATTGATACTTGATACTACTCACATGACCTGAAAGGTTTGGGGCGTGGCCGTCCCCATAGGGGTCATAAACATGGGGGCGCTATAGATGCATTCTTTATTTGACCTCTGTAATTTGCCTTTTGCCTTTGAGTTTTTCTTTATGTTCAGCAGGATTATTGGCTTAATTAAAGTGCTCCAATGCTTTAATTAGTTAATTAATAAATTATTATTCATCATAGAAGTAAAAAAAGTTATTGTGTATTCGTCTTTATGGCTGTACCTGTGTATAGAATTTTAAAGTGATTTAATTTGTTTTTGAGTTAACGTGTTCACACAGGAACTGGGGACGCAGACGGACGTGATCCTATAATATCACTGACAGTCTTGTTTTGCAGAGTTCGGCAGATATAAAATATTATTATGACCCCACCCTACAACAAACAGGAAGTCGGCCATTTTGGATTGAAATTGAGAGGTCAGGTATATTTGACAGCCTCTAACGTGCACATACTTGGCCCGATTAGGCTCAAACCTGAAATACCTAATTACCCCCCGGCCCTGAACACATATGACTAATATGATGGCAGTTACCTCTATAGTGCCCCCTATAAACTGAAAGAAGAATGTAGTTTTAGGGAATTTTCCAAATTTGAAAAAGTCAACTAGACCCTTCCCATGTTTGTCATGGTCTCTTCATTGCTGTTAACAATAGAAAAACCATAATTAGAATCACACAATGTCTGATTAAGGAGCCCGTTGGTGCCAGTTGTGGCAGACGTATGGGGCAGTTTCGCCGACATACACCTTGTTATTGGGGACGACAGCGTGGGCCTAGTGTGTTTAATATGGGAAACCTTTATTTTTGCAGATTTTCAATACGTCTTTGGCTGAGCCTGTTCCAGAAGGTTATGAAAATATTTCAGACATTGTCCCTCCATACAGTGCATTTTCTGCTAAGGGACAACCAGAGGTAAGCCCAACTTATAGATATATATGAAAATAACATTAATAGTTTACCATCTTATACCGACTTATCAATGATGTAAAGAAAACATTAAGAAAATAAATAAACTCCAGTGTGTTTTTCTTTTAGGGTGAATTGGTTTATGTGAACTACGGACGTACAGAGGACTTTTTCCAGTTGGAGAGACAAATGGGAATAAATGTGACTGGAAAGATTGTAATAGTCAGATATGGAAAAATATTCAGAGGCAATAAGGTAAGGACGTTAACCTCAAAACCCAAGCAGTAACCAAACAAGCATTTAAACCACTTGGACTGTTTACCACATCAGGTGAAAAATGCCATTTTAGCAGGAGCAAAGGGGCTCATCATGTTTTCTGATCCTGCAGACTATTGCGCAGAGGGAGTCCAGGTGTGTGTTTATACTATAGATCTGAATATATATATAATGTGTTTTGTATTTGTTATAATTGATCTGTAATGTGTTCAGCCCTACCCTGACGGCTGGAACTTGCCTGGAGGAGGAGCGCAGAGAGGAAATGTGCTCAACCTGAACGGCGCAGGAGACCCCCTGACTCCAGGATACCCCGCTAAAGGTAAACTCAACTGAGCACTGTTACGAGCATTTAGAAAAAGTGTAGGTTATAAAATGACTGTTCAGATGTTATTTTCAGCTAACCTCCTTTATTATAACATCTCATAGAATATACATATAGATTTAACCTTGACGATGGAGTAGGACTACCCAAGATTCCTGTGCATCCGATTGGATACGATGATGCTATTCACTTGCTTAAGTTGGTATTTTCACTTTGTTGTATTCAATTAATGTTGTATTATGCAGATTATTGAGGACAAATATATAAAATCATGAAACTAAATCATATTTGATCTTCCAACAAGGAACATGGGAGGACCAACTCCACCCAATGACTGGAAAGGGGCTCTAAATCTCTCATACAGAATTGGACCCGGATTTATCAATGAATATAAAAACCAGTAGGCACTTTTTATCTTTCATTCAGTAAATACTTTATATTTATTGTTTAATGTCATAATCACTTAAATGCTTCCTGAAGGATCTTTTCTCTATGGTTGCTCCTTTGTTGTTGTTTAATGACCCAATAGCAGTTTACCCAAAGGGACACAATGGGGCCCTGTTGTAAGGTCCCATTGATAAACATTCCCCACTAAAATGAACTCAGACTAGTGCATTCATTTATCATTATACTGGTGCCTTTAATTATTCATTTACTGCATGTGTTTTATATTCTACTTGTATTTGAAGGACAGTACGATTGAACATTCACACTAACAACATGGTAACCAGGATCTACAATGTCATTGGCAAGATTAGAGGAGCTTTCGAACCAGGTATAACATGCACTGAAATGTTTGTATGTTGAGTATTTTTTTTATATATATATTTTTTTGTCTTCTTTCTGGGTGTGCATAGACAGATATGTTATCCTTGGCGGACACAGGGACGCCTGGGTGTTTGGAGGGATCGATCCAATGTCGGGAGCAGCTGTGGTGCATGAGACAGTCAGGAGTGCTGGCAGGTTGCTCAGTAAAGGTATCATTTTATACAATATGTAAAAGCGCTTTGGGTGTCTTGAAAAGCGCTATATAACAATGGAAGTTATTATTATTAAAATATTATTATTTTAGATAATTAAGCAGTTGTCATTGTTAGCACATTTACATAGCATAATTGTCTTTTTTTTAATCAAGGTTGGAGGCCCAGGAGGACTATAATATTTGCCAGCTGGGATGCAGAGGAGTTTGGTCTCCAGGGATCTACAGAATGGGCAGAGGTAACAAGCACAATGCAAAATTTCAATCTCCCCGATGTCTGTGCTGTGAATACATTTCTGTTATAGGATAATGCCAAACTGCTTCAAGAGCGAGCTGTGGCTTATATTAACGCGGACTCTGCCATGGAAGGTAAATAAGTGTTTGCAACAGACTTCTCTTCAACTGAATTCGTATCCTCTATGCCTTCTCTATGCATGTCCAAACCATCTCAATCGGGCCTCTCTTGAGATTACCTCCAAAGCATCTAACACTGTCCCTCTGATGTTTTAAGATCTGCAGTGATTATTTCCTCAGTGCCGATGACTCTAAGATTAACAGCCTGGTGTCAGTCTCACCTCTATCACATTGTAGCTGTTGAATGCTAAACAGCATTCAGAAAGTTCTGGGTCTTTTTGTTTTGTTTTTTAGGGATGTATACTTTGAGGGTTGACTGCACACCCTCTCTGCATAATCTGGTTTATGATCTAACAAAACAGGTTAGTTACATAAAGTAAATCACGCTGCTCATGCACAGATTTACAATATTATGTCTATGTATATATATATATATATTTATATATAGATCGCCAGCCCAGAAGAAGGAGAAGAGGGGGTATCTTTATACGAGAGCTGGCATAAAAGAGACAATTGGACAAATCACCGTGACGCACCCAGGTATAGGGTTTCATTCAGTCTGTTGGCATTGCAATGTGTAGCAGACATAACAGGTGTATTAAAAGTGTAGTCTGTAATTTTCCAAAAATTGAAAATTGTTAGAAAATTAACCCCAAAAAAAGGCTGCTCTGACCCTGTTCTGTGATGTAAAACACAGCTTGACATAACAAGTACCATAGAAAACTGAGACTGTTGTGAATATAGTCAAATCGATCCAAAATTCATGTTTAATCCAGTCTGATCTTATGTAGGATAAGCAAGCTGGGCTCAGGCAGTGACTTTGAGGCTTACTTTATACGTCTTGGTATTGCTTCCGGAAGGGCCCGGTACACCAAAAATAAGGTTGGTGATTTAAATTGATTGATTTGATATGAATCTATATCTAAAGTATAATACATTTTCTGCACACATTTGAGTACAAGCGTAATCTTGTGTTTTGTCAGAAAACAGAGAGATACAGCAGCTATCCAGTGTACCACAGTGTATATGAAACCTTTGAGATTGTGGAGAGGTTTTATGACCCCACCTTTAAAAGACTACAGGCAGTGGCTCGGGTCAGAGGCGGGCTCATCTTCTCACTCGCCGAATCCCTGCTCTTACCGCTCGATGTCAATGAGTATGCTGACTCGTTGCATACGTACGCTCAAAGTATTTCACAAATAGCACAGAAACACGCTGATCAAATGCAGAAGTACCAAGTATCGTTTGGTAAGTGTATTTTGCCCACTGACAATATTCTACAATAATGTGCATTGACATTGGTTTGTTTTTTAGAGTCACTGTTTTCAGGGGTGAATAATTTCACTACAGCAGCCAGAGATTTTCACGGAAGACTACAGACTCTGGACAAAGCCGAGTGAGTTTGCCAACATACAAAGTTTTATTCATTTGAGCATGTATGTCATATTTAACACGTTTGCGTCAGTCCTCTGCAGGTTCGAATAGTGAACGACCAGCTTATGTACTTGGAAAGAGCCTTCATAGACCCTCTAGGATTACCGGGCAGGCCGTTTTACAGGCAAGTCCAAATATTCAGTAATCAGTAAGTAAGTAATCATTTTACTCTACATAGTGAACCCAGATTTTTCTTACCATTAGAATGCCTATTTAGTGACCATCTTCCCTCAAACCTGATCTATGATATGGCAGTCTGTGACACTGATGAATTAGTGGAAGCAAAAATGTCTATAGATTTGAAAAGCAAAGTCATATTTTTTAAGACTATTTCCTTAACAGCATGTCTTCAGACCTGTCGAAAACCTTTGCACAGTGCTGCACATTGAAGATTTATCAGTATATCAGATCGTTTTGAAACCCCATCTTCTCTGTTTTAGGCATGTGATTTTCGCTCCTAGCAGCCACAACAAATATGCAGGCGAGTCTTTCCCCGGGATCTATGATGCATTGTTTGACATTGAAAACGCAGCTGACCCAGAGAAGTCCTGGGATGAAGTCAAGCGTCAAATCAGCATTGCAGCATTTACAGTCCATGCCGCTGCCATGACACTCACATCTCCTGCATAATGTGAACTATGAACTCTTTTTGAAGTTTATTTTATAAGATTGTCCAAAAATAACAGAATTAAAACAGATTCTACAATTAAAAAAATCCTTTAATATATTTTTTAAGGCATGGTACAGTATTTTGTGCAAACCAATAAATTCACTAAAATAACTGATACTATCTCTATGTTTAATGCACAGTAATTACTATATATACTGGTCACAAAAGGTTAGGGATTTTGGGCTTTTGGGAGAAAATTGTGAAAAATCTTCATGCCACAGTGATATTACGGCATAGCATGGAAGTGTGTTTTTTATATAGAACCAGGTAAATTTTAGGAGGATTCTATAATTTTACCCAAAAGTCAAACACCCCTAACATTTTGTGACTAGTACTGTATATATTATGCATTACATTTACTACTTTTGGACAAATCTCTTAATCACGAGCAACCCCCTGCTTTATATATATATATAAGTCTAATAATCCCTGCTTCAACACAGATAAAACAAGAAGTATTGGAAAAGTTTTTAAAACTAGAACAACAGGCTGCCCAATATTACCCACAAATACATGACATGTCTCCATAAAAAAAGATCTCCATTACAGCTCCATATCAAAGGCCATCTTAGAATAACTCATCCATGACATTACATCATTAAAAGATAGGTTCATTGTGATACATCTATGTACTTTGGAAGGAAATTGCTAAGTAACTACAACAATAGATCTAATATTGTCTTTTTTAAAGTTCCAGTTAGCAACCCATTATACCATGGCATTCTCTAGTTCTAATGGAGATCGTTTAACGCACGGCTCTTCATTGTTTAATCCTTACTTATTCCACGGCTAACCTGTTGTGAGCAAATGAGTGTATCTGCAGCTAGTCATCCTTCTGGGTCAGTTCTCTAAGACATTCCTTTAAGTTTTCCACCCTATCTCGCGGACACTGTTTTAACGTCCGCCCTAGCAGCCCACTTACCTCGTCTAAACCACCTGTCTGCACGATGTCGCGGTCGTAAAGATTGGCTTTGAGTTGATTGTTGTTTTCCGGAGACAACAAGCCGCACAAGAATCTCAAGAACATGTCGTATTGTCCCCGTGGGAGACTGAAGGCTCGGTTAATGGCGCATTGTACAACCTCTACTGCTAATTTGGACTGCTGATTGGATGACAACAATTTTGGTAAGCATCCGGAGCTCAGGACATTTTTGGAATCCACACGGAACACGGTAAAGACGTACAGAGCTGCCATGAACTCCTGAAGGAAGAGAGAAGAGAAGAGAAGATTGGCATAATATGACAATAATTGGAGGCAGGTACAAAACATAGGAAGACGTTCAAATCATCTTCAGCGTATCTGACCGTGACAAACTGAGGGAAACCATGTTCTACTTCTAAGTAGACCTGGTTTCGCTCTGATTTATTCCTAGTATTTTTAGTCCTGATTTAGACTTTACACTTGGTTCAATACAAAATTTGCCTTGTTTTAGACTTGGTAAAACCCTGGAATAGACCTGGTTTAGTCGCTTAGAAAATATGACTAAATCAGGTCAAAATTACTTAAGGATTTTCAATATTTAGCATTTTTAGCATATTAAGATAGCAATATTCAACATTTTTCTTAAAATATAGGGCTTGTGGCCAAATACCTTTGTAAAATCAATAATGAATATGTCAACAATTACAGACTTACAAAGTTTTAGTACCTGAACAGTGATGTGTATAAAGCAGAATCTTCTATTTCCCGAGGAGGTGAGTGGCAGCTCGGTACAGAGACCAGAAAAGACTGTAACATCAGTGAGATCCAGGTGGTGCTCTTTGGTGTCTTCTTCAACAAACTCACTGGTGTTTTTCTCCAGCATTTTTAAAGCCATCTTCCCCAGGTTTCGCAGCATTTGTCGGTCATTACTGGACCATTTCTAGGTGAAAATACGGCCTTGATTTTTTTACTCGTTGGTAAGCAATAGTGAAACGTGCACTTTGTATTAGCAAGCTACAGAAACATAATGAAAGGTAGAAAAGAACTTAACCTAACATGTATAGTATTTTTCTACTGTATCCATCTAGATAGAAACATGAATTTGGTATAAATTCTAATCTTGTAGCTTGCATATTTAACATGTGACGATAACTCCACTTTGGCTGATAAGACTTACTCCCTGTGGTCTGAATTAGTGTCAAAATCTTTGAATGTTTAAGGGTTCTTACCAGGTTATGTTCAGACTTCTCATAGTAGAACTGCAGCCTCCTGTTTGTTTGGATGAGTACTGTGTTGACATAGAAACCAGTCACCTTGGGTGGCTGTCCCCCATAGATCTCATAGCGAAAGTTATGTCCAAAGATTCTATCCGCCATCCAGCAGACAAAAGGCTGCCGAGCTAGGGTGCGCAGTGTTGGCTGTCGTTTATAATGGTCCACAATTCGACGTCCCATTTCTGGATCTTGATAGCGTTTCATAAAATAGTTGTCTTTCATCTCATCACTAAATGATAAAACAAAAAAATCACTTTAGTATGAAAAAATTATTTGCACTTGACACAAAATCCACACCTAAATCCATGGATTTCAGTGGCAACATCTAGAAACTTTGATGGGATCTGTGAGACAGCCGCCGGTCGTCCCAGGATCCACACTTGGGCGTTTGGCAGGAGAGAGCCCCTGATGAGGTTCACAATCAAATCATCCAGTTTTGCGGGACTGTGACTGTCCTTTATTTCAGGAGTATTCTAGGAAATAATGAGAGCAAGCTCAAATCAAGCAAGTCTTAAGGATGAAAAAATATATTATATAAGATAATACGTTCACATTTCTGTTTGTTCTGCAACATTTATTTAAAAGCCTTGCCCAATAACCAATTTTACATTGGACAAGGCAATACTGTTTGATACCTTGTAAGACATCAATTTTGCATAATAATATTATACCAATAAATAAAATATTAGGTTTCTTACACTTTTTTACCAGTCACCTTTTCTGAACTACCTTTCTGAATATTTTACCATTTATTTTGATTATTTTAACATGATATATTTTTGGGGTTGTAAGATTATGTTTACATTTTGACTATAATGCAAGCAACGGTTTTGGTTTTTTTTGTACATTAAACTCATAAACACTCAATCTAATTTAACCGGAACACTGAAAAATACAGATACTTACAGTACAGTACAATGCAGAGGGATATATTTGCCTACCTTCCAATCCAGGGCAGTTTGGTAACAGTCGAATGAGTCCATTATGATTAGGAATTTGCAGTCCTCCTCATCCAGATATGTCTTGGTTTTGCACAGAGAATGATGATATTCTATTACATCCATGATAGACATACTTATTGAAGATGAAATATTTCTGTTTCGCAGAATCCACAAAGAACTAAACGGTAGTGTGATAACGTACTGCAAATCCTGGGAAATGAGACAATAAATGATAAGTTGTAGAGAAATGTGGTAGACTGTAGGTAAGGCTAATATTTTAAAGGGATATATAATATTTTCTAACTTTTTAAATTAATTATGTTCACCCCCCCCAAAAGTGTTCACCCCCCCAAAAGTGTTCACCCCCCCCAAAAGTGTACAATTTATAAAAAAAATAAAAAAAAGGACCTTTCAGATAAAAAAAAAAAGAAAAACCTCAGAGCCAATTCAAACAATGCAAAGTAGTATCAATTTTCCTCTCTCTGTGTAGAAAGATTATTTGGTTTTAGCTCTTGGGAAGGCCAATGCCTCAGCATACAGGATTATTCAAATGTGTGAATAAAAACTAAATACAACTCGGGGTATGTTTTCAAGTAGATAACATAACATGATAGAAAATCTAGTTAGCATAATAGGGTCCCTTTAAAATACATGTTTCATATATTTAATTCACCTTATTGGCCCGGTGTTCTGCCCAGTCCCAACAGTATTTTCCCTCACACACAGACATGCCGATTCCTGGGAGTCCCATGGTCAGCACAGTGCGCACAGGCTGATCATCGGGCTTCTTTAACCTAAATAGATTGTTCAAGCTAACCAAGGTGTCTGCCCTGGTGCTTTGGACAGGTGATTGAAGAGAGCTTCTCAACTCATGTGAAGGGTCCACACCTCCACAACCACAAATGGAAATCTCAGGTTCAACATAGATACTGTCCAGAGGACTTCGTTTTCCTGGTCGAGGTACCCCCTCATAGATGAACTGGTATTTTCTGTTTATATCCCGCTTCAGGCTAGAACGGATCAATGCTGGACAGGGAAAAATAACTCGTTTTAGTCACATTATTGTATATTATATATTATATAACTTGAACCTTTTGACCTTTTATACCTTTGTTGCAGTTAATTCGTAGTTCTTCTGCTTGTTCATACTTGGTGATGTTTTCAAGGGTACTTATTGTATATGACAGTGAATGATCCAGGCCTGATTTTTTTTATGATACAAAAAAATTAAATATAAAAATAGTAATTATTCATATAGCTGTTTAAAAGGCATAATGTATTTTAGATTTATTCTTACATACCGAATTTCTCAATAATCCTATCCACAAAATCAAGTAAATCCCCCTCAAACAAGTATTGAAGGGTTAGGTCAGTCTGCCGTTGATGAAAGTTCACTTTAAACTTGTACAGCTCTTCTTTATCAAGGTCTGTCAGAACCTTTTGTATATTCTGCAAAAAGGGATTGTATAGATATATATTTAGCACATTATGTCATTATGCCACTTTATTACTTTACAACACTGCATGGATTCAGTTTATGTACATATACTATTCACAAAAAGTTAGGCATATTTGACTTTTGGGAGAAATTACAGAATGTTCCAGAAATGCACTATAACCTATAAATGACTACCGCCTGGTTCTACTTAATACCCTGCCTTTGTGATATGCTGTAGTGTCACTGTGGAATGACAATTTTTCACATAATATCCCTAACTTTTTTGTCCACAAATCTTCTAAAGGTGAAATGTCCTGGGATTTTCATTCACAAGCAACTAGGGTTTACATACATAGAGAAGATTAGCATCAGTTCTGTGGGCAAAAATGTAATGAGGGAACAAACCTTGAAAACATGAGGCAAATCCTGTTCTGGGTGCAGTCTGCCTGGCTGGCCGTGCTCATCCATTTGTATTTCATTCTCTAGTTCAATGGGCTCTGGTGGTTCTGGTGAGTTGGTGATCAAAACCTCATCCTCATCCTCATCCTCTTGATCTTCTTCAGGAGAAAGATCAACATCAGACGACCTGGCAGACAACAAAAACCACAATAGTTAATGTCTTTATTTATTTACTCTTTAGGAGAAGGTGACCTCTACCTGGTGTCAATGACAATCGCTCCTGGTGGTTTCGTCTGCTGGGTTGTCTGGGTGTAGTAGGTCTCTGGAGACACAGAGCGGTTCATCTGAACTCTGCAGAAGTAAAAAGTTCAATCTTTCAGAAAATATCTTGTAAGTAATCTACTTGAAAATATAATGCAGTCGCTTTGGTAATTGCATTTCTCATCATATAAACACAAAAAGAACCCACAATGGATTACCCTCTGAAAATACTCTCAAAACAATGTGTTTCTGTCTGTGATCATGTCAGTGTCCATAATGACTGAAAATGAAAATCTACATTCTATCTATATTGAATGTTTATATTTATTTTTAACTCTATGATATCGACACACTGGCCTTGTACCAAAGCAAAAGAGGCTGACTCTTTACCCTGTCCCGTCATAGGCAGCCACTTGATGCGGCAGTATAGGAGCTGGACGATGAAAAACCTTTGCAACTTCTTGGTCACATTCTTGTTCCTCGGCTTCTGCTGCTCCGTACTCCTCCACATTCATATCATCACTTTCACTCTTCATTGAGCCATAACTGGATGGGGGCCTTTGCTTTTTCCTCCTCTCCTCCTCATCTGAATAGTTATAACTAAAACACAGGGTCATAATCGTATTAAGAGTCGATTTACACACATATATTTCAAGAGATTGCATTCTAAAGGGACATATAGCGAGATACAGCCTAAAGTCCGGTGCAAACCTTTAGGTAAGTTAACAGTTTTCATTTATATGCAATTTATTAAGTTTTAGCAGTTTAAAAATGTGAGTGTTCATTATAAACATCTATAGGTGATCCAAAAAAAAAAAAACACTTGTTATACAGCATAAACACTCAAATTTATTCACATTTTTTTGCTTAGGTAATTAGGGATAAGGTACAATTATGAAAAAAAACCAACCACATGATAAATAGAACTATGAAATTGAGCTCAAAACCTGTTACCTGTCCTCTTCCGCGTTAGCTTCCATTCTTATTTCAAACGTTAGGCGACTAGCAACTAAATAACTGTAACAAGCGTACACCTAAAATGTTACAAAATGTTGGTTAATTGTTACGCCTTTTAGAAGATCTGACGTGTTACATTTCTTTCTTTAGCTGACATGTTAGTCGTTTTAACTTTCGATTTCTCAAAGGATGTCCCGCCCCCTATGGAAACCCTTCAGTATAAAAGCTTCATGAGGCGTTCTCAATAAACGAAAACCAGCAACGGTTATAAAAAAAACTATATATGCAACATAATTCATTTAACCGTTATTCTTAATCATTGTAAAAATAACTACACCAAATTGTTTCAAATAAAAATGATCTTTTATTAACAGGCAATGATAATAATTACATTACATGTAAAAAGTCAAAGGATACATATAAAATGTGTAGTGCATCAAAAAGATAAGAAATAAAATTAAGTATGATTAAAAATAAATGAACCAAAGATTTTCTGGAGTCATGCTGAATCACACCTTCATCCTGCTCATCATCTGTGGAAAAGAGGAGTGAGTAAAGACACTGTTAAATAAGATGTACTCCAAAACTCTACCCTTTATTTAAACCCACTGTGATGACGTGAAAGGCATTAGTAAAAGTGACAGCACAACACCCCATCATTTTATTTTTCGAGAAACCGTTTCAAAACTTACAGCAAGATTTTCTTGAGTTACAGGCACCCTTTCCTAGAACAGTGTTCACATTTAAGAAATAGCAAGATACGGCCATCAGTTTTAATGCTTTTAATAAAAAATTCTGCCATTATTTACGTGTACATGTGAAGTGAGTTTATAATTTAAAATTTACCTTGCGAGCACTAGCAGTCAGCCCAGGAGACTTGGCCGCTCTAGTTCTAGTTCCTTGTGGGGACTTCCTCAGCCCTTTACTTGCCACCAGAGGGGATTTTTGACTTCCCAATCTTCCCGCTCCTCCAGTGGCTGTGCGGCCGGCCCTTGACGGCATATTCTCTTGGCCCTTGCGACTTGCAGCTTGAGCAGGAGACTTTTTCACACTTTTGCCTGGAGATTTACGGGTTGAGCTCCGTAGTTTATTCAGAGATTTCTTCAGATAACCATCTTTCTTGGGGGTGTTGTCAATGGTGAACATCATTGATTGCCTCCGCGACGCCTAGAAATAACAAAAAAATATGAGTTGGGGAATAAAGCTCCTGTTTTTGGCAAATGACAAAAGCATTCTACTCACTGGACTTAGGGCCGCTTGGATCTTAGGGATGGCAGGACCAGTACTCCCATTTTTATTTTTGGGAGTGAGTGGACGAGGAAAACAGCTAGCTCTAACTTTTTTCTGTCACAAAGGTATAAAGAAAAGCCAAGTTAGTGTAAGACAGTTAGTGTTAAACACAAGCTACTAATCTGAAACACTTAAGTTATGAAATGTACCTCAGGGGAAGTCAAAGGAATAGTCAGTGTAGATGGTGCCCGCTTTGTGCCTTTAGGGCTCCTAAGGTTAGTGGAACTGGTGGATTTGGGAACAACTTGGCCCGGCATTAAAGACAGACGTGAATGCGCTGTGGCTGCAGCACCACCCTGTCCCATCATGTAGGAGACGCGATGAGAGGTCAACGAGTCCTGCAGCTGTCCCGGCATCATGGACGCACGCCGGATAGTCTCAGACGGGTCACCTGTCCGAAGCTCTTCATCAGTAAAAATCAAAGCACTATTGCGCACCGCCTAATGGGAGACAGACAATTGGCACATCAACCATTTTTACTCATTCCAACTACAACATAGATGTTGATTGGAATACTGTTACGAACATCAAACTCAAGTGGATAACTGCTCTTGAGATGTGGAAGGCAGGCCTTGTTTCTCGCCTGGATCTCAGCAATCCTCATCCAGTCCTCTGGTCCACCTTCTGGTTCATTCTCTGCTCCCACACAGAATGTACTAGTAGCTAAAAGGACAATGGAGGTATGTTGATCATTTTATTATTCATCTATAGAAAAAAAAAACACATATATATATATATATATATATATATATATATATATATATATATTTTTTTAATAAAGTTACATTGAGAATGGATTGTGCTGCGT
>JAVQKC010114394.1:0-36666 GCA_036025475.1 Philypnodon macrostomus
TTGCTGTAGAGGCCAGGGGAGGAGCTATAGTTGAACTCAGTTACTATTGGTCAAAGAGGTAACCCACAACGTCTGATCTGATGTCGCTGTAGAGGCCAGGGGAGGAGCTATAGTTAAACTCAGTTACTATTGGTCAAAGAGGTAACCCACAAAGTCTGATCTGATGTTGCAGGGAAGGGACTAAAGTAAAATAATAATTAGAACAGATTACCTCATACATAGACCAGGGTCAGATTCTTTATTATACACAAATAATACATAATAATAATTAAATTAATAAATGAAATACATACCACATTGTTCATTTAGTGTGATTTTGATTTTGACTTTGCCTTTAATGAATTGCCATAAAGATGAAGTCTGGTTTTATTATTGCAAGCGCAGAATACAAGAAAAGCCACTGACTCAAAGCACTGAAATACTCACTGTTTATCTCAAAGCCCACATCTTTGCTGCAGTTAATAGCTGTCCTCTGGTGCCATTGCCCACACACGGCACAATGCGGCTGTTTCTTATTGGGTTAAACCGAACTGTGATGTCATGTGATACGTAAAAGCTAATTACTAATGCTGATTGCCGGCTGCTCAATTAAGATCCCAGAATACATACAGTTGAAAATGTGAGACCTTTTACACATTTTCCCTAAGGGTTAACCAAAGGAAGCCTGACCATATGACAGATATTTTGAGTTAAATACATGATCTTAATGGAAGCAGCGCATTTGCAAAATTGTGGGTTTTTTTTACATTAAGAAAATAGTTCTGCGCATATATTAATCTCAATTTAATCTCCACTGAAAAGTAAAACAGAAATGAATCAGAAATTGTGCAGTAATCATATCTGAGATTTCTTAAATGTAGTCAATGTGAAATAGTCCATGAGAGTTTAATGCACATAATTCAAGTTGGCCTAATCTACAATGGAAGATTTACGCTTTTTTTCAGTGTTAAGTAAATAAATCTAAACTAAACACTTGGAGATTCACTCATCATTACAGTATTCACTTTTTGTAGTGTATTTCCATTACTTCAGGCAGAAGATAACACGCATCTCAACACAGGTTACACTGATGTGACCTGGTTTATGTGAAGAAGATGCACAGTGACAGCCTTCTGCAATGCTTCAATAAACAATGTAAAAAATGATGCTATAACATGTGTTTTATGGCATTATATAAAGAAAGACAGTAGCGTGGTATCTGACCCTCGTGGAGCAGCTCTCATGTTTCGAACAAGGCATTGCAATCTATCCATCCAAGCATGTTTTCACATCACACTGCAGGGTTGAGGGGCGGGGGTACACACATGAAGAGTGGGCCGACACAGCACACATATAATTGGAGACCGTTTATCTGAAAATCATTAAACCTGCAACAGCATCATGGCAACACACACAAATTGACATTGTTTTAGTCAACACAACTTTATGGCATAGTAAATATTTGTGAATGAACGCTAACTGGTTAAACAACTCCTACACTGGCCAGTTTATTAGGTCGGCGCGGTTAGCTTTCTAGTTACGGCAGCAGCCAACATCAGTAATAATACTCTTCCAGCTACACACATCAAACCGCCTTTCTGAACTTGTCTATCTGCAATCAGGATCGTTATGTGCTTGGGGAGGCCTCAAAATGCCTCCCTGGGTTTCCACTGATGAGTGATGCTTGTAATTATGTTGCTTGTACAGACTAATCAAGACTGATTCTCCCTATGGAGGACAACATATATCCAACATCAGCGAGACTATAGTGAATTGTGCATTAACAGCATATTTATAAGTTTTAGAGCTGTCCACTTTGAAACATTGACGAGTGATCAGCACTGTCTCATATGTCGTCTCCATGCACTTTACATTACGTCTGGTGCATTATATTAGTTTGTACAGAGATAATCTAATCTTTAGTCTTTATCTGTTCTCATTAATCTTTGAACACACTTTCAGATCTGACCGAGAGTCGTTGCAGGGTTTAGCTGTCCCACTTAAACCATAGTTCTTGGTTATGGTGATGAGCACCTCACTGGGAAGTTATACAGTGAAAATAGAGGCGTCAGTTTGATAACTTTGGTTCAATGTCACTTTATCAACCCGACTGATAGCACCTTAGAAACACTGACACAATACTAGTGTGGGTTACTGACTCCATATATGTATTATATACTGGGCTGAAAAAACAAATAACTTGTCATCACATGAAGGGGTCAGAGGGGAGACATGAAGAAGATTCCAGATTCATTCATTTATTGCCATACGCACACATCGTGGGATTTGTTTGGTGAGGTCAGACATTAAGACATTCATTCATCATACTCACACAGAGTGTACAATGTGTACAGTAAATGGGTATGCACCGTATTTTGAACTCTCTGGTATACACACAATGCAAAAGATAGACTGTCTTTTGTTCGGGAGCTTTATGAATCTCTTGGGGTTTATATATAACGAGATACATGTCTCAAGTTGTATTGCTCTTGCTTTTATGGTTAGGTTTGATTATTAGATTAATAATTAGCAATTGCATAATTAGTGTTTTTAATAGACAATTAAAATCACAACATGAGGCTTTTATCTTTGTTTCACGTTATATTAGGCAGAAGTATCTACCGAGAATTATATAGTTACCTCAGAGACACGCTCCAGCTCACCACATTATGCACATATTTGTGAAGACATCATCATCACATGCACCTGCGTGCTCGTAATGCTTTGTGAGTTAAAGGCTCTACTGAAAAAGACAATCACACATCAGTGCGCACACTATGGAAAAAGAATGTTGCTGATAGAATATAAACACTGTTTTGTACAGTTGCATTTATATATAGGCCTTGTTTAATACAAATATGGAAGCCTTGTTGCTGGCTCCACGAGAGCCAGGTGACGCACCGAGGCTCCGAGGCGCAATAAGAGCAATGCTTCAATAAAGATAAGTCTAATTGAGCTGTAAAGTTGTGCCAATGACAGATGGTTAGTGTGCCCAGTGTTTGAAGAGTATGTTCGGGACCCGCGCGATAATATGACGGGGTCATGCAATTTAATAAAATAACCTGGTGTCTCGGCTTAAGTTTTGAAAAGAGTGGGAGAAGCCAACATCAAAGGATCCAGTAGTGTTTGGTGAGCTTGTTGACTCCGATACAGGATACAGGCTGCGTGACGAGGACGCGCAATCACACGCGCAACACACACACAGAGAGAGAGAGAGAGAGAGAGAGAGAGAGAGAGAGAGAGAGACGCCTCCTGCGGGCATCTCTGCTCATGTAGCGCTTCTCACTTTTCCTCATTGCGCACCTGCAGCAGCCGCACTTTCCAGGAGTCTAAAGTCGATGTAGAACGCACCAAGTTCACGTTTTTATTAGAATGGAGTCTCCCACTTTTGCCCTCGACACAGTTGGAGATTTGAAAGAGACCTACACAGTCTCCGCAACTACTGTCAACGCCACATTGACAACGGACCTGCCGCTCTTTTCTAACGAGACCGCGGTGGTGACCAGGGATCCCAGGAGCATGATCCTGGCGGTGTGCATCACGGCTCTGTACTCTCTGATCTGCGTGGTGGGGCTCCTGGGCAACGTGCTGGTCATGTATGGAGTGGTCAGGCAAGTGGCAGCGGAAGCATAAAGTTAAACCCATAATTAACAGGTTATTCTATATAATCTATTAGGCCTACCTTTATATTTTGTATTATGTTGACCAGAGAGCTGCAAACTGAACTGTCCTTTTTGGGGATAAATTAAGAGCACTGTATTATACCTGTTTATTACCACACTATATACCATTTCATTATCGCGCTCTACAGTGTGACCCAAATACTTGATGCATGCATGAGCTTTTTCAAAACCCAAAAACAGTCAAATTGCATGGGAAACATTGTCTCTGTCTTTGTAATTGGCTTCATTTTGTGTCTGATGTCTGAGAGCCACTTAGTTACACCCACTTACCCACCCACTCGTACAAGCACCAGGACAGGTAATGACCAGGCATGATTTGTATTTACCATCCACATAGAAATAGTGTGAGAATTGAATTTGTGTGTTTGTATTCTCTCCTTTGTGCTCTCCGGGACATGGGTGTGTTTCTAGCCCAGTGTAATAAAAAGATTGAGAATAAATGCAATGCTCAATAGGTATATTTACATATTTTCTTTGTGAGCTTAATAATTTTGTTTTGGGGTTTTATATTATAATAGAAACTAAAAAGAAAGCAGTGTGTTCCATCGTCCCATTTTCAAATCCTGCAGACAATCTACAATTTAGTCATTTTGAAGAGCTATTCAAAAGGACTGCTCCTGTTCTACTATCAGTGAATACACAATCAAGAGGAAGTTTCACAGTATTATTCTCTGGAATAAGGTCATTATGTAAAAGTGCAGTTTAATGGGGTCTCGCAGTCACCACAGCTCAGCAAAGAAGCTTTTAAGCGTTTAATGTTGTGCTATAAAAACATTATCCATCTGAAAGGCTTTTCTATGATAGATTTCACCCCAGGAAACACAATCTTGATTGAGAGGAAATAGGAATTAAGCAATTTATTAGATTGAAATTAGACCTAGATATGTTGATACTTCTGCAAGTCACGGTTGAGGGGTTTTTAATTTCTCAACAGATACACCAAAATGAAGACCGCCACCAACATCTACATCTTTAACCTGGCTCTGGCCGACGCTCTGGCGACCAGCACGCTCCCTTTCCAAAGCGCCAAGTACTTGATGGGAACATGGCCGTTCGGGGAGCTGTTGTGTAAAGCTGTCATTGCCATTGACTATTACAACATGTTCACCAGTATTTTCACCCTGACCATGATGAGTGTGGATCGCTACATCGCTGTCTGTCATCCCGTGAGAGCACTGGACTTCCGCACCCCGGCCAAAGCCAAGCTCATCAACGTGTGCATCTGGATCCTCTCCTCTGTCGTGGGAGTGCCTGTCATGATCATGGCTGTTACCAAGGTGTCAGATAAAGGTGAGGATATTACATCTGCAGGTCTGTGGAGGCCAGCACATTGAGGGTGGGTTATTAACTTCAATTAGCTCTGTTGCATGTCTTTCCAATAAACCTCAAATTGTTTAACCCTTTAGGCAACACGGTCTGCAAACTCCAGTTTCCCCAGCCGGACTGGTACTGGAGCACACTGACCACGATCTGTGTTTTTATCTTCGCCTTCATTGTCCCCGTTCTGGTGATCACCATCTGCTACGGCCTGATGATCCTGAGGCTGAAGAGCGTGCGTCTTCTGTCCGGCTCCAAAGAGAAGGACAGGAACATGCGGAGGATCACCCGGATGGTCCTCGTGGTGGTAGCTGCGTTTGTCATCTGCTGGACACCCATTCACATCTTCATAATTGTGAAGACCGTGGTGAACATTGACCACAAGAACCTAATGGTGATGGCCAGCTGGCATCTGTGCATTGCACTGGGATATACCAACAGCAGTCTAAACCCAGTGCTGTATGCCTTCCTGGATGAGAACTTTAAGAGGTGCCTCAGAGACTTCTGCCTCCCGTACCGCTCCCGAATGGATCAGAGCAGCTTCAGCAGAGCTCCTAACAGTGCCCGGGAGCCTGCCTCCATCTGTGCTTCCCGTGGGAAAGAGCGGGCCCCGGCCTGACTAGGCCTGGACCAGAGGACAGTCCAGGAGGACCTTCAGACTGAGGTCACACAGGTCACCACAGGAGTCTAAGATCACATGTGTGTAGGGTTTAACATGTCTCACAATGCTTCCCTGTGAGACACCATTTACCAGGACTGTGTCTTTCTGGACTGTGTGTGGCTGTGCAATACTATACATAGTACTATAAACCACAGTCATACAGGCCACTCTGCAAGGATCAAGCTGCAATTCATGTTTAAATTGACATTAGATGTAAATAGGTCTGTTTATCCCTGTATACTGCTGTACATGGATGCCTTGAAAAGGCCAGTATTGTATGTATTGTATGTCATACATTGACTGTGGATAACTTTGAAGGTTAACTTAATGTTACAAACCTTATAAGGAAAACAATCCGGGACACAGCTCTTCTTTATAAACACATGTTCAATGATCAAATGTATGTATTAATCCACAAAGACTATAGTAGAGACAAATGGAGGACATGATGAAGACCAGAATGACAGCGAGCTGAGGAGTCCTCGGCCGAGAGCCTTTACTTAAGACTATGTTTGGTGCAGGGTCACACCTGCCAAGTTTAGGCCTGAAGTGATTACAGTTCATTTAACACTGACTTTGTGGATCAACAGAAACAATGAAGTCGCTTTAAGCCACAGTTCAAAACAACTGTCTGATACAATCTGTTACCAAGGCAATCTCTAATCTACAGCATATTTATAGAGACAGTCAAGATCACTGCGCTAATGATGAACAGCTAATAATCATGTGTAGTTCAGGGTATGTATTTATTGTCCTTGTGATTTTTAAATGATAATATCTGATTTTCATGTTTCATGCCATTGACACTGAAGAAATAATTACAGATAAAGCCCATCACAAAATCCCGAGCCCTGTGATTATATACAGTATGATACCACAGATTCAGTTTTTACTGATGAAGATGTTTTAACTAAAAACATGCTGAGGTCAGAGACTTCTGTATCTCCCATCAGCATCAGCTGACTCACTGTTCATGTTTCACACACATTCACCTGAAGCTGCACAGAATATGGACACTGCACTTTAAGTTCATAATTATGTTTGAATGGCAACAAACGGGCACAGATGCATAGATCTAGACACTTGTTATATTCTGTAACAGCATATTGAGTGACTTAATATGTATAGTGTATGTACATTTATCTAAATGAAGTGCTAAATATTATAACGTTTGCAGTTGTTATTGTGTGAAAAGCTTCAACAATGTTATTTTGTCATGTAGTTTACAGTACTGTACGGTCAAATGATGTATGTACCATGTTGCCTTATTCTGGTTTGTAAGTGTAAGCATATATAAAGTAATATTGTAATACTGTTTTCTGATTTATATTTACATGCTCTAAATTAAAACATGTAGACACATCCATCTGTAAGAGCTTGTATTTTGCACCAATCTACAACATGCTAAACGGGCGTGTTCTCTGGAAATTAGTTTAATGACCCAATAATATGTGAGCTTATAGACCTGGCATTAATGACTAATAACACAAATGTAAAGAAGGACTATTAAGTACTGGAGGTTTCCTATAATGTTTAAATAGACTGACCATATTTTATAATGTAGGTTTAATATATATGTATAATTTACTATATCTATATTACTGTTTACTATATATATATATATATATATATATATATATACACACCTCCCGTGGCCTCTACTGAAACATCAACGCAGAGGTTGTGTGGGCTACACTAATTTGATGTTTTTTTTAAGCTACAGCTTTAAAGTGTTGGGAATTGCTGGTCCCAGTGTAATGTCCTTTTGATTTTGATAGATTAAGATTCTCATTAAACCCACGCTAAAATCAAACTTCAGAACATGAGTCGCAGTGTTCTTATGTACTTTGTGAATTATTTGGAGTGTCCCTTTGAAACAAACATAAATGCCCCTTTTCCACTAGTGCCTACTCATCCCTACTCATCCCTACTCAGCCCTACTCAGCCTGGTTTGGCCTGGTTTTCACACTGGAAGCAGGTACTATTTAGTCCCCGCTTCTCCCTGGTTCCAAGTAAGCTGAGCTGACACTGCTGCCACTGATGGATTTCTGGCATTAGACAAGCTATTGGCTGAGATGTGTGATGTCCCGCCCACATTCAGGGGGTACTTTTCTGTAATGTAAAACCAACTGAGTAGAGCTGAGCCGAGTGGGGCTGAGTAGGTACTAGTGGGAAAGGGGCATTAGTCTCTATGTTCTTTGTGTATAGATAAAAGCAGCCAATTGCATAAACCACTCTGTTCCTGAGAGATACATCAGCTCTTGACCTCACAAGAGGGTCTATGTTTGGAAAATGGTAATAAAGTCTAGCATTTGCTGCATAGAAACGGTTTCTATGTGAGATTAAACTATTAGCACGACGACTCTATAAACCTACTTTAAAGTTACGTCATTAAACGCCATGACACTGCTCTTTCAAATTTCAAAAATAACAATCTTTTGTAAAAGCCTTTATTGAACTGTTGAGTGTTTAAATATATGATTATTATTATTCTTTGATTCAAAAAGGCTGAGGATCTATTTGTTGGTTTGGAACACAGACCCGATGAAAGTCACACTACTCCATTACAGCCATATTTGAGACACTCCAGAAGATTCTTTAAAGGCGTCCTATTATGCTACCTTGACGTTTCTTCCACGTTATTATGTTTCCTCATCAAAAACATTCCCAAAGTTATTCTAATTTTGATTTAATTCGTACATGTTTGAGTAATCCAGTATGCTGAAGTACTGCCCTTCTGGTGAGCAGATTTTGTTTTGTATTGCATTGCACGTAGTAATAAAAAGGGTGTGGCCAGTGGGGGAGACAGGGCCTTAAAAGGACATGTACTTCATCCGTGCTTTTCCAGCAGAATGAAAAAGCTTCCAAAACAACACTTGGTGATGCAAATTGTACTAATGGAGATTCCTGCTGCATGATGAATCATGATGGCTTAAAGTTGCCTTAGGTGTACACGCTAACACAAGTGTGAAAATCTGAACACTGAGGTCTTCCCTGCTGTGGAGCTACAACACAGTGACTCAAACAGGCGCCATCTGCAAGCTTATCATAATGGTTAGTTTCAACATCTCAAAGATTCACATTTCTTCAATACTCTTCAGTTCAGGCTCAGTCCATAAAGGAGATTTATGTGAGCACCATTTCACCAGAGCTAAGTAATTATCACAGTATCAGAGACTCACATGGTGGTAACAGGAGCAGAGGCAGTCAGATCTTGTAGTGATGGTTTCCTCACAGGCTCGATATAGTGGCCCGTATCTTAACAGACCTTTCAACATGCATTAGCTGAAGACACAGGCTCTTGTTATGGGTCTCTGCACAGTTGTCTGTTGGACACAAAACCTCCACCTCCAAAATGAGAAGATCAGTCTGCAGTGATAATGAGCAATACTAGAGGTGACCCCAATATCCATGTCAAAGAGATACTGTATTTTTGGTTAGTTATACTCAGGGCTTGACATTAGCACTAGTCAACATGCTGGTGATTAATTGCATTTTGGCTAGTTATACATTCACCCTAGCTAGCCAAATTGACTAGTTGTTTATAAACACATTCTCTCTAAAACATAGGTACATTTTGAATTTGAAGTATATCAAAAATATTTTACAAAAACATTTTTTTAACTGTGACTAGCAAAAATCCCTCGTGGGTGATAACTTGAAAAAGACTTGCAACAGTGTCCAGTGAACTGAAAAGTTCATGTCAAGCCCTGGTTGCATGAGCAAAAATATGTGAACATCCTGGTGAACTGGACTAATACCAGAAAACTATGTGGACTTTGTATGGCCAAGAAGTAAACTTGATCATCATTGAAAATATGCTGGGAATCCTAACCAGACCAATATTGCAACAAAGCAGTTATAGAAGTACTTACTATACGTTTGTGAAACCACAGATGTTTGCAAAAGACCAAAAACTAGTGTTTTTATTGACGTAGGTAGACGATGTTGTTTTATGGACTTGGAGTGTGTGTTTGGGAGGCACACAAAGAACCATCTGTTCTTGAGCTGTCCTTCCTCTGCGCCCATGGAAGGACCTTCACATGAGATGACAACCCTAACCCAGGTTCATCATAATTATTAGCATATTTCTATCTAACCCACAGCATGCTTTCAAATCTAAACATTGCTCAGTACTGTGTTATCTGTAATACTAATTCCCTGCTGCCTCTTCATTCGCCCACTTGAATAGAGCGCTTATCAGTTTAAGAGAATCCACAGTGCTCATGACAAAACTTCAAATGTCTTGATTAAGATTCCACTTCAGAAAGACGCCCAATTTAATTTCAAATAACATAATAATCTAGGCCTCAGCAGGGAAGCTCAAAGACAGCTACACTGTGAATGATGCTGACTGGCTTTTTGTGGTGTCAAGATTATTTTAGTGGCATATGTTGATTTACAGATTACATGGTGTACCTTGCCACAATGGAGGTATTAAATAAGACTTCATTAATGCGAGCTGGTGCGGGGTGCTGGAGACTCCTCTGTTTCTGCTCGGCTCAGTTTTATGAGAGGGTTTAGGGCCCAGCTGCATTGTAAAAATATTACATTTGAAAGAAGTGAGAGAAATGAATCACAGGATGTCAGTGCCGAATTACATTATTATGTGTTATTGGCTTTTATTGTGCTTTTGAGAAAATGCCTGTTCTTGGCTTATTTCCAAAATCACTCAAATAGGGGTATATTAGATTTTTAGCTCAGTCAAAGATATCCATTCTGTTGTTCAAAATAAGGATAAATGTGATTTGTTGCAGGTGTATGACTTTTAAGAAGTAGTGAGCATCTAGTAACAAAACCAGTATCTTTTGGTTATATTTTTGTTCTGAACATATGTATAAACAGCTAAATCAGTATTTTAACATCATCACAATGCAATCCAATTGTCCACCAATACCCAGAATAGGGCTACTATATAGACATGTATACAGACAAAGTCTTATACCTTAAAAAGCCATGGTATTAGCAAAAGCGTGGATGTAGATTTTACATTAGCAAAGTACCGTGCATCCCTGACATCACTTTTGTGTCATGGAGAAATTATTTATGCAAAAACCAACAAAGCAAACTCTGATCAATTATCTGCTTGTGAGTGATTCTTTAGCATTTCAAAGCTTTTTGAAAACCTTGTGCCTCAAGGGCTTTTCATGACACGCTGCCGTTTGGTCAGATGAAAGAAAGACGGGTTTCACTCTGGATTAAACACAAAAGCATGTGTCTTTGATGCATCTACCCCTGTGATTTGCATTCTTAAGGGTTTCTCATTTAGATGCATTATGATGATGTATGTCATATGTTTGCTTCAGTAAGGTGTTACTAGAGCACAGTATTTAGAGAGACTTTGGTCCGGTGCTTAAAGGTCAAAATTAGGTGTGGAGGAAACACAATTTAAAAAAGCTGACATGCAACAAAACACTCTCAAGTGAATAACCCAAAAAACAAAAAGCTTAAAAACATAAAACTTTATTTTCAGACAGGATCAACACTATGCAGCAGAGTATGTTACAAAATGCCCAAAACATTGCAGCCTCAAGATACAACCAACAGTAGTTTCACTTTCTCAATTTATGCCTCCTGTCTGAACCAAGGCCAAACTGGAATTATTGCTTTAAATACTTAAAAGTTTGCCATTTATTATTAAAATGCCTGCACTCTCGTTCTCTCTGTACATGCAATTGCCCACAATCAAGAATCACATTTTACCTCACAGTCATTTACAGGGGGCCTTTCAAAAGCACTAAACATCAAAAACTCTATTTAAAAAAATAAGTCTCATTTGTTTTGATCTACTGAAAATCAGACCAGATCTCTTTGGGGACAGAACCAGAGCAGCTCCCACACACACACTGCCTGTCCCACTGACTCAGCACTCAAGTCACATTTAACTAGATATAGGCATCTTGAACAAGGCTCCACCAAGATACAAAACACTAGAGACCTTCCTCTGTCAGAAAAAGGACATCAGCTCTCCTGTTTGTCTTTGACCAAAAGGGCTGTGTGCTGTCCCCCACTGGACACCATGAGTACTACACGGTTCTCCAGCTGTTTGCCAGTCATCTTCACCGGACTCCACTCGTCATCATCTTCTCCTGTGCCAAGCTGCAGGTTTGTACCAAAGCCCCAAGAATACACACTTCCTAAAAGAGTGCAACAACAATTAGTTATTGTTAATATAAAAATGTATTCAGTAGTCTTTGTTCTTCATGTTTTACCTTCTCTAGTGACAGCGTAGCTGACCGATTCCCCACATGCCACTCTACAGACAGGCTCCATTCCAGTTACTGGTGAAGGTTCCCTTTTCTCTTCAGCCCCCTGCCCAAGTCCAAGTCGCCCATACTCTGCCCTGCCCAAGCTGTATACCTGGCCTAAAATAAAAGATGAAGTCATACAGTCAGTAGTTGCATTTGAATTAAAAGAAATCCACATGCAAGTGATTCTGCCCAATTCAGACTGCATCTAGTCTAATACTGTTAAAGTTCTCCTTACCTTCAGCATCAAGACAGAGTGTATGATGCTGTCCTCCGGAAAAATCAACCCAAGACGTGGTTGAGTTCTTAAAGCATGTTAGTTTGACTGGAAAATAAAGAATTGTTGTACTTTTGGTTCCTGGAAAAGGTGGAGGGAGAGAAAAGAAAGTTAAGTTGACGTCTCAGTTTTCTTCATTAAAAGGAAGTAACTGAGTCACACTGACCGAGCTGGTGATAGTTAGAAAGTCCAAATCCATACACATAGCCCTCGTTTGATAAAGCAAAGGTGACATAGGCTCCACAGAAGGCATCAGTGAAATGGACTTTCCCCTTTACATTAACCATTTGAGGTTCCAGATATCGACCTAAGGGAGAATCATTGTATAAGCTTTTCCATCAAAATAACAAAACTGAACAACTATTGATAATTCTTAAGGGACATACCAAGGCCTTTCCTGCCTCCTCTGTTTGTAAACAGCTCAGCGACTCTACCCAGCTGGCCCTGTTCTGCACTGCCCAAAGTGTATAGATTTCCATCCGTTGTCACCAGCACAATGTGGTTAGTACCTAAAACAAAAGACAACAATTAAAGAGAGCAAATATAGTACATCTGAACAACCAAGCAGTTTCTTACCAGAAGCTATTTTCACAACAGGTTCTTTCATAGGGAGTTTTGTTGGTAGTTTGCATGTTTTCAGTGGCTCTAGAAGCCCAATTACACCATTGTTGTCCTGTCCAGAATACATAGTTACTGACATAACCAAAAAAAGGCAGTAAACATGATGTATTTTCAATATGTTTAAAGGAGTTAACTAACCCTGAATGATCCCCAGACATAAACCACGCCTTCTTCAGTGAGTGCAGCAGAGTGACTGTCTCCTGCAGACACCTGCACCACCTTCAGCCCCAGCTCCACTTTTCCAGGAACGGTCTCAGATCCTTCATCACCTTCTTCTTCTGATGTATCTCGACCAAGTGCCCCTTCATCATTGCAACCAAATGTATAAACCTTTAGCAAGGAGGAAAGAATGAGACTGAGGGTGGATATAAAGGCGCTTGTGTGTCAAATCTAAACATGCACTTACATTACCAGTGACACTAAGACACACTGTGTGCATGCCACCAGCAACAACTTGCACCATTTGCTCTGGAAGAGTGACCAGGGCTGGCTTTTTCCTCTCAGTGACGTTCTCACCCAAACCCAGCTGTCCAACATCACCCTGACCGAGAACAAGGACCAAGCCTGTCTCTGTGGAATGACTTCTGTGTGAAACTGGAAAAAAAACAAAATCATATCAAATCTGATAATCCCAACAGAGCTAAGATACACGGTATAAAAACTATAAAAATGCTACCTTTTACTTTCTTGGCATCTTTATCCTCAACAATTGCTTCAGATTTTCTCTTTGGGGCCCCCTTTTTAGCAGGCATGACTGCAACAAGTTAGATCTTTAAAAACAAAACACAGACGCTTTTAAAATCAGCAAAGCAACAAATACATAGTATATTGGATTTGGAAAAATCACACGTGGCAAAAGTATCAAACATCAGGGCCTAATCGGTCCGTCACATTACCCAGCAGCTGGTGCACACTGCAGCTGTCGCATTTCATTTGGACTAAAGGACGTCTTGTTCTTTAACAGTGTGTATGATACACGTCCCGCATAAACAAGAGTAGTTTTAATATCCAACTTCTATATTATACATTAAAAAACTCTACGTAACACGCAGTGCTGGCAATCAGCTCGGCATGGCATGTTAGCACGTGTTCTTATTAGAACCGCAGAGAAATGGTTCTTTATATCGCCCGAGCTAGTTGCTTATTGTGTTGTTTTTGAGTTTTCCATTTGCTTAATTTCTCATTATTGATGGCTAACACCCATGCTGTCGGTAACAAGTGCTAACCTGCTAACTACATTAGCTTGTTAGAAATGCACGGACACAAAACTGAACCGAGTACAGTACACAGAAAGTATCTCGTTAACTAGTGGCTTGTTTTAAAAGACATGAATGTTCTGTTTTAGTTTACTGACCTGTAATGTGCAGAATGTGTGGATTGTGAGAAACGCTTGTTCCCGGTCTCTTCAGACAAGTACGGAAGCCTCGACGTCACAGCTTACTTAAAGATACGGAAGCCGAGAGATAGGATTTTGTTACTATGGCAACGTGCAATGTGAAAATGTATCTGGGTTGATGTTTATATGAACGGAGTAAAAGGCTTTTGGAGTAATTCTTCACTCAACTTGTGTCAAGTTTCTTTTTCATACTTAATTAAATTAATACTTGATAATATTTAAACTTGTTTAGTCTCGTTTTGTTTCTGTGGCCTAAAGTTACCCAACAGTGCCACTAGAGGTCGTTCCCCATTTATTTTGTTCTATGAAAGGAAACAAATGAATAACACGCAAAGAAATATATTTAATTAGAGTCAGAGGCATCTATTTACAAAATGAAAAAGCAGTGGTATTGTTCATACAATTTAACATTCAGTTATTTCAAGAAACATTACAGAAGGTACGTGTTGTAGCATAAACTAGAATCGTTTCCTTTAAAAATGGCAACCTACAAAGTACTGTATTTAAAATGTTTTGCTTTTAAACAAAAGGCAGACAAAATCTGCACTTAAAACATAAATTTAATCTAATCTGTACAAGCAAAAAGAACCCTGTAAGCTACTGACTGGACAACAAGATAGGTCTGCAGTTCCAAAATGTCCCAGCAAAAATGACTCCCTGTTGTCCATTTATATGTATTTTATTTCTGATAAATCCCTGATCTACTCTCACAGCAATTTACATTTACCTAGGTATAGTTACTGTTACCTTGACTCTATTGCAAAATGGCTACAAGATGCATTGCATGTTGGACCTTTAAAGGGAAGTAAAACCTTATAAAAACGGACATTATCCAGATAACTGGACAGGCTCATGCGGTTGACTGCAGAAATTATGAACCAGCATCCTATACACTTGAGGCATCGTATATTGGCACACACAAACATACACAGCCACCTGACTGACACTCATTCAGTGTCAGAATGGTCACTTCACAGCACAGTTAATAAATAAAGGCAAGCCAAATAACAAAGGCTTAAATAAAATCTCTTACTGATAATATGTTCCAATGATCATTAAATGACTTTTGTGCTTTACATCAATAACAAGTATCAGTCTGTACACAATTTTATAAAACACGAGATGTCCCATGGTATCACTAAAATAAACTCGTCTCCACCGTTCTGTCCTTCAAAGCAGCACTGTTTCTGTTCTCCATTATTACTACCACAGCTGTTGTTATTACTATTGTAAATTACATTAACAGAATGAGCGAGCATATCCATGTACAAAAAAAGGCAACACAGTATGAGGCTGCATCAACGGTTTAAGGAGATTCTTGTCCCTGAGAGGTACCACAAAAGGGCAGAGTGAGAGTACTGTGAGCCCAATAGGTCCTCTGCCACTTCTCCACTTCATTGGCACGTGGCTCCCCCTGTTGGAGGATTACTGCATCTTGTTAACTCCAACCAGCACAGTCAAGCAATGTAGTGAGAGGTAAATGGATAGAAGCAAGAGGCATTTTTGTTTTTAGTTATTTCCAGGCATTACTTCATTCACCATCTTTACAAGTCCTTTAATTAATCAGTCATTTGCAAAAGGAGCCGACTGTTGCCACATCAGTGACATCAGTGGATAATGGTGTTTCCACAAAGAGGAGTTGTCTAAGGCCGATGAAACCTAAAAACACAAAGAACATGGACAATTACTTTTGTATCACTTTTATTATCCAACGTAATAAATCATACATAATACGCAAAAGGGCAAAAATATTTCTACCTTGTATATATTCTGCTATCTTCATGAACCTCCATTTCAGTGCTTTTGTAATCATTGAGCTCTTTCCGGATAGCAGCCTGAAAACAACAGTGAATATTGAAATCACAAATCTACCATTGCGCGTATATTTTTTAAGGTTTGTGAGATAAAATCCTTAAATATACCTTGTCAGCAGGAGTCAGCTTTGTCCATGGCTTGTCGGCTCGCCGATCGTAGTCATGTGCATCTGTGACTTCCACATATTCATGAAATCTCAAGATTTTCCTCGCCTGTAGCTCTGCAACTGTGGGCCTTTGACTCAGCTATAACAGACATATCTACTGTGAGTTATGAAGCTTACAAACTATGCATGTTAGAGAAATGGACATGCTTTACCTTTCGTGTCAGTCGTCGCTTTATCTCCCTGACCTCAGCTTGCCTGTCAGCCTGACTGGCTGAAAACAACACAGTACACATTTACATGTTTATGTAGATCTGATTCTGAATCAACAAAGTACCACTATTCCCAATAGTAAGACTTTGAGTTTGATTAAAAGAGTTAATACTAACGGTGAAGGATGTTTCTTTGCTCCAGCTCCTCAGCGGTGGGTCTCTGGCTAAGTCGTCTGAAGTAAGAAAAAAGGAGAGCTATTTTTAAACAGTCTCATGCTGTCATCCATGCAATAAGTAGGACAAAGGCAATGACTCTGGATTTCTGTATATCTTCTATTGTTAGCCTCAGGGTAAAAATATGCTTTATTTCATTGTTTTTTTAACCTTGTGAGTGCAGTGCCGATCTGAGTACGGATGGCCTCCCACTGCTCCCTGGTTTGCCATGTCAGGTTGTTGTATCCCAGTGGATGTTCGTCTCTGGTGCCCCTGTCCTGTGTAAACCTGTCCCTGTCCGGTGCACAAGGGCGGCTGCTTAGTTTCAACGCCAAGGTGTCCTTCCTCTTGACCCGGCTGGCTAATGCACCTGAGTAAAATGGACCGAAACAAATCAGCTTCCAGGGCTCTCAAAAACCCATTAAGTTTACATGTACTGTGACAGCAGTGCGTACAAGATTTTTAGGTTTCATAATTTGACATCCACTCTCAGTTTTTTGTTTTTATTTTGCTCCATTACAGCATTTGAGAATGTTTGATTTTATTTTGCTATTTGGCCACAATTACAATGCATTTAAATCAGAACTAGAAAGCACTCAAGACAGAGCGAACATTGTTTTCTTCAGCTATTACTGTTGTTTCTGTAGTTTGTCATTGTATTAACATGATTTGAATGATTTTGAATTGTTGTCATTAATAGAAACGAAGAAAGATAAGTCACTATTTTTTTTCTGGAGGGGTGACCAGTTCCACAGAAGGTTCTATGTAGAACAGTTTATTGTAGGAGTTCATATAAGGGAAATAGGCGGAGGTCTGCACACTCTGAGTGCTTTCTAGTATATATCTGCAAAGGACTGAGCAGAGGTGTCAAATTTCACAAGACGGGAGTAGTATCAATTCAGTAGTTTTTGCGTAAAGTTGCTAACAGACACGCACACGCACGCCAACGATACCAAAAACTCCTCCAACAAAGAAAAGGAAAACACTGATATACATCTTGCATTACTTCCACGCCATATAAGCTTTCTAAATCAACTCACTGGGAGGAGGTTCATCCTCTTCCTCCTCGTCAGAGTCTTCTCTTTTATAAAGCACAGGACCATCAGAGTCACTGTCATCCCCGTCCATATCTTGTTCTTCGTCATCTTCATCATCCTCCTCTTCACTGCTGTTTCCTCCGGGGATGACACATACGCCGGCGTCGCCGACCAAACACCGGCGACTCCGTGGCTCCAACTCGGGCTGCGGGATCTCACCATCATACTCCTCCTCTTCCTCATCATCCTCTTCTTCTTCCTCTGAGTAATCGTCTTCAGATCTACACAAAGAAACATATAACATTTAGTTCCAAACCGTTTATTCTGATATAAAATAACAATAACAATAATACTCCACAGTCACACACTGTTGCCAGTAAACAACCTACGTGGCCATTACCTCCCAGGGGCAGACCGACAGAGATGTGGCTTCTCTTACTGCCACAAAAGTGTCTTGCCCAAGGATGCAACAGCAGTATAAACTGGTTGGAGTGAAGCTTGGACTGATAACCCTTTGATTGATGAATGAATGATATGCTTGTTCTACCACCTGAACCAATCTAAATTTCAATAGCATAAAAGCCCATACAGACTGGTAGTTTTGTGAAAGGCCTGTCAAGAATTTGGTGTTACTTACAGTTTTAGTGGCTGGATGCTGACAGGTAAAGGGCGACCTCCTTGGTACTCAGGGGTCTCAAAGAGCAAAGCATGTGCCCGTTGAGCCCCGTCTGGGTGAGGCTGCGCTGGGCCAGGGCTGGAGAGGGCTCTCTGGATCATGATGTGCAGTGGGACAGGGGCAGGGCGCTGGGGAGAGTCATTAGTCGGACTGGGTGGGTCAAAGAGCATGGGGATAGGCTGGGGCAGTGTGTGTGGGTAGGAGTGTTGATGGTGAAGATGGTGTGAGTGTATGTGGGCTGGCAGTGAAGGGGACAGGGGAGGAGGAGGCAGCTGAAAGCCCAGAGGGAGGTTGTTGTGGTCCGGTTGTGGTGAGGGGTTGATAGGACTGTCTTCAGTGCTGCGTTTGGTGACAGGGGTAGTCCTCTTAGGGGGCATCGGAGGAGAGGGCTTAGCCGGGACAAGACTAGTTCCTCCTGTGGCTTGAGTGTAGTCACCTGCAAGTAGAAATAAGACAATAAAACACATTTATACTACAAAAGAAACCTATCAAATTCCTAGATGATTTCTGTGGTAGTGTGGCTGCTTTTGTTTCTGTGACATGTAGGACTCAAGCAAGATCACATATTATACATCACATTATGTTAGACTGAGCATAAAGAACAAATTCAGTGAAATTACTCCACTGGTCACGTGATTCTTTGACATGTGAGCACACATGAAAGAGTATATATGTGCTACATGTGTACCATGTGCCTCAGGTCACAGAGATAAAAGAAATGCACAGGCTGCATGCTCAAAAACCAGCCTGTAAACCCACCCATCTGTACGCAAGTACTAGTGCAAAAGCTGCTACAAAAAGCTCAAAAGCCATCGTTTGGTGCTGTATTGCATACACTATTTATGTTACATACATTGTTTCATGAAACAAGCGTAGCTAAAGACAAAAGACAAAAGAATGTGAGAAGTAATGCTTTGACACCATGAAAAAAACATCCTAGACGAACAAATTATTCTTACACTGACCAGAGTAGCTCTGAAAATCTCTTGTTATTCAATGAAGGCCAACTAAGGGAATTTCTGATATTTATATGTGAATTCAAATTGAACCAGAAAGCAAAGCGGTTTGTCAGACCCTCTTCAACCCATTATGAACATGCGGTCCTTAAGTACCACATCCAGAGAAGCAGAGGCCAAACAGGAGCTTGAAAGGATGCAACATGATGTTGGCATTCCAGACATGGACGCCTTGATGGACAGAGACCACTGGGCATATTTTACCTGAGCGCAGGCCCCCGGCCCGCCGGCACAGGTAGACTGGAAGGGACAGGTAGACATCATAGTCGCACTCACGCTTCCAACACGACCAGTAGAGAGGGAGCTGAGCATTCTCTCCCCCCTGCAGGGCGGAGACTAACAAGGACGACATGGTTTCCTTCAGCTTATTTCATAAATGGTATTGTTTTGATAGATTCTAGGGTTTTGTATATTTGCCCTATTTTTTTTAATTACAAAGGGTAGAAATGCTAAGTACTCATGATCTTAAGAACACCTAAGTGGGGATTTCATCCAAAACAAACCCCCACTTAGTAACAATTACTTCAGGGCCGCTGTGCAAATAACATCCCACAGCCACGAGTCCCTGTTATCTTCACAAAGTCAAAAAACTGGAGAAATGTGCTTCTAAAATAGCACATGCATCATAAGTAATTAACTGGGGAATTGTAGCTCAAGCTGTTAAGATAACATCATTAGAGAGATGTGTGTACCCAAACACTGCTCTTTGCTGTCGGTTGTGCAGTGATTCATAAATGTACATTTTGTTTTTGCCACTGGGGAATCAACATAACACAGAAGATATGTGCGACTGCTCCAATTGCACTGCTTCACACTCACCAAGCATGGCCGCATTGCCCCTGTTCACAGGTTTGGGGGGAGGCAGAGGGGGTTGCTTGATGCCCTGTGATGGGGTGGACATTAAAGACGGGGGTGGCTGAGTGGAGACACCGGCAGACGACACAGATCGAACCGGTTTGGAGCTGGAGGCTGATGGAGCTGTTGGAGATGAATACTGGGTGTGATTGAGATGCAGACCCTCACTGCCGGGATCAGGGGCAGAGCTCATCAGCCATTTTGGTGGTGCCATTACAGACTGCTTTGGAGGCAGCGGCTCACGCAGGGTATCCCGAAAAGAGTCTGTGTCCGGGACAAAAGGGCTGTCTGATTCTACAAAAGATGAAAATAAAAACTAAGAAAAATCATGTGAAAAATACAGCAAAAACATTTACAGATGAATAACAATAATCATAACAGCTAAGATCAGACATGCCCCGAGTGTGGCCCCAGCTTCAACCATAAAATGTTCCATTGCCAGGAGCATAACATAAGGCAGTGAAGCCAGGGCAATTGCACTGGGGTCAAGAGGTAGAGGGGTCCCACATTGAGAGCTTTAGAGAGCAGAATTTCTACATTTTTATTTGACTACTCATAACAAAAATAAACCTTGGATAGATAATTTGAGCGTTTCAATGCTTCAAGAAAATATGATCTTACTAACAAAAAAATGGGGGCCCCATTCTGAGAATTTGCACTGGGGCCCCTCATTACTATGTTCCGCCACTGTCCATTGCCATCAAAGTGCAGATCGGTATACAGTATGTACATAATATTAAAATAAAATATAGTAAAGTGAAATAAACTGGTATTGTTTTTTCTGCTGCCAGTCTATTCTCTCTACACTCAACTGCTTTCTGTGATAGCACTTTGAGATTTGCATTATCTCTGGATAACAGTGAAGCTCAAGAGAGTGGGAGGCTGCAATTACCACCAAATTCCACCTGCTCGAGTCCATTCTCACCACATAACACTGCCTCTACACTGAGCCTCCAATCAGTTCTCAACTCCAGAGAGATTGATATTGCACAGTTAATTAAGTAACGAACACTTGAGTCTTACAATGCAGTATGCTCGTAACTTAAATGTAATGGTCACCGCAATGCTGTGTTTGTGAGATAAAAAGCATCAACACATCTTTCCATTAATTCACTTAAAAGGTATAAGATGTCACACTCAACAATAAAGCAGCCTTGAACATAATAAAGACTACTTCTGAGTCACTTGCCAATAACTGTACCATGAATGTAACTATTAGTACCCAAAGAGCACCATTCCCATCAATGCTAATCACAATTAGCATTAGCATCTCTAAATATAACAAAAATCCATAAAGAATGACTTCTTCATAGACGTTAGACTAGTTAACAGCAGAGCACAGTTTGTCCCTGATATCAAACAGACTACTGTACTGTACTGTACTGTACTGTACTGTACTGTACTGTACTGTGGACTTTATCTTCTACAAGCAAGCATCGAGATATGTGACAAAACTTCTCCATCGATGCTACCCAGCAAAACAATGCCTGCATAAGGATATAGACAAAAGAGACAACAGTTATTTTGGCGATGCCCCTTTACAGTGATTTTTACAGTGACTTTGTCTTATATTCTTCTTCTCTTTTGTACACTGATGTACGGTTTAGTTTCTAAAACTTTTGCAACTATAAAAATATCACTTTTATACAATTAATCTATTAATAATCCTAGATAAATTTACATTCATAAATGCAAGTTCTCTGCTAAGAAGTCGCTATTTAAACCTTTCTTTATTGAACTGCAACCATACAGTCCTCATCAAACCCCAGGTTTATGAATATTATGAATATTCTATAAAATTTAATAGCCCTCTAATGCACAGAAAAGGCAATTTTAAGTCTTATTTAAAAAATGCACATTTTAAACATCAACCCTTATACCTTTAACATCATCAATTATCACTGTGCTGACGGTGTTGGCGTTTAGGGCGATAATGGGTAATAGTGATGGTGGTTCATAATTAGGAGAAGAGAGGACAAGCTATTCCCTCATGTTCCTGAATAAGAACATAGCTGGAGCGGGACCCCTGGGAGCTACAGGCACTTGGCTATATCTGTCAGGACAGCAGTGAAAGCAGTAACAGTTAGACTGATCAAATAGAAGGGGCTTTGGGTTTTTGAGTGACAGAATTAAAAAGATGCACACTGACCTCTGTGAGTCCTGCCCTCCTCGGCTGATAAATGACGAGGAAGTGTAGGTTTCCAGTCTAGGTCTGAAGTCCGAGTCCTCCGGCCGTCTTCAGATGGGACCTTTTGGAGCCCGGGCCTCTTCTGGTTATTGTCAGGGTGCAGTCGACCTACACGTCTGCCCTCTTCCAACTGTCCATGAATCTGGCCCTGCCAGGCCACATTAGTCTTCCAGTCCCCATCTCCATGTGAGCGTACCCCTCCACCACCTCTACGACCATCCTCATGTAGTCCAGTGGCCCGGGACCCCACAGCACTACGCTCTTCGGTGTGAGGCAGCCAGGCCGGGTTACTCCTAAAGTCTGGCTCTAAGGGTTTTCCTCCTCGGACTGCGGCTCCACTCACCCCTGAGCTCACAGGCAGAGTGTGGCCGTTCTTCACATATGTCTGCTTCACATTCTGAGCATCTACAACTGCGTCTATAAACACAGAAAACAGACTCGGATATAAAGCGGTCTTAACGTGATTTACTTTGAGTAAATAATACCTTTTGATACCATGAGCCAGCAGTTATGTGTAAAAAACAGGAGGGTCAGTTCAGACCCTCTCAAACCTATTTTGCTGCTGGGCCCAATTTGTTCTACTTTTCTTTATCCCTGGAGAGCGCTGTGCCATTTGAAACATTAATATTTCACAGAAAAACTAAGGTCAAAGTGAATTTGGCTTTTTAAATATTTCTCAACACCTACAGTAGTGAGTACTGCCATAATGTACTGAAGACTTGAATGTGCCGTTATCGAGTTATCGATGAATCACAGAAGCACTCTCACCACTGTCTGGGATTTCCTTCAGCACTCCCTGATCTATAAGCTCTTGCCTCGTTCGACGTGTTGACATCTTCCTCTCCAATTCTGCAGTAAAATAAAACAATTCACAACCATTAAAGCTAGCAACTCTCACATATAAATATTATATCAGCTTCTTTTATTGCAAATGAAAAATAAGAAATATTTCATATACACAAACCTTCTGAGGTCTCCTGGAATTTGTCACTGCTTTTCTTCTTACGCCACTTCCAGGGCTTGAAGATCTTGCCGAGGGTTGAGAACTTGCCTTTACGTTTTGGAAGAGGAGCGCTATCCTCTGTGTTGCCCCCCTCTCCCACCATAGTGCTGTGGTGCTGTTCAGCATCATCATCTACAACAGAGGAAATCATATCTCTAAAACAGCTATTACATGTCAATAATAATGCTATGAATTTCAGTTTGAGCGAGATCATTATCGGTTGCTATTGTAAAGAGCATTACTGCAGTGATTATCTTTAACTGTTTGTTTAGTTTGCAGGGACTGAGTGTGCTTTGGCAGAGTGATGCTGAGCTCCTCCACACATCCACCACTAATAGAGCTCTGAGGCTGGCATGAGGCCAGGGTTTCTCACTGTCAAGTGTTTGCATTCCTTGGCTTCATTTTATCAGGGCTCCAGCCTGGACCACCTCAAAGAGTTGCATAGCTGCCACTAGACAGTGGCACAACAGTCACAGCACATATGAAGCACACAAAGTAGGTGGAACCTTTTAGAGGATTATTTATCCTGTGCTAAATGGCAGCCCACTGTTAGAGAAGTGATGTTGGATACTATACATTTTGAACTTCCTCCTACTCCATTTGAGCACACATGCTTATTATTTAGATTTTTGATGTTGCTCAAATAAACAAATCTGAATCTGAAACTGTCAGGACTTTGTTTGACTGACAGACTGACAGACTGACAGCCTGCTGATAAAAGACTCAGACTCCCAAAACAGCAGCTGCTGTATTCAGCAGACATAACATTTACTAGAGGAAAGTGAATAGGCTCAGATTTAAAACATCCAGTTCCATGCATACACAGGATGTCTTGGCAACAACAGTGCCTTCCAGTCTGATTCTCACGACAATAAGGCCTCACATGGTCCCTTCATCCTGATAAGACTTACCTTACAGTTCGGTAAAATGCACAGGAATAGGAACGACAAGCATATCACTAAAAATAACACGTTTTTATATTTGCAACACACAGTGAGGAAGTCAAGTTACCCATGGAAAAGCACCCTGGAGCTGGCAGTCATTCAGTATCTTGCAAAGGGACATTTCAGCAGTATGTACGCCTGCTGACACAGGATAAAACCCCAACTTTCTGCAGCTGAAGGACAAACCTTTTAACAGCTAATTCTTTGTGCTTCCTCAGTGCTGCTGGGATGGTACAACGAACATAAACCTTGCATATTGTTTAAAGAGCTTGTCACCTCTAACGCCTTGGAATATTTACAGGATTTAAGTGAGTAAAAAAGGACACTTGCTCTACCTTGAAGAAGGGTACTGGGAGTCCAGCTTCCACGGTGGTGGGACTTGCAACAGCATGCCATGGGGAAGTAAGATAGAACATTGAACACCCCCAAAACTATTTTTTGATAAATCCAGACTGTCAAGAGAGCTAAAAAACTCCAGAAGAATCAGAAACTGACAAATGTTGGTCCAGAAAATTCATTTTAAAATGGTAAGATCCATACCAGATGACAGTATATTCATATTAAGCCTTACTCAGGGCAGATGCTTTGTGATCCCAGACAGAGGTTTTCAATCAGCAGCCTGCTTTGTCAGACGAGCACTGACACTGAGGCTCAGCTGAAGCCAGTGAAGCAAGATAAGTGCTAACTGTGCCAGGCCTGCAGACTCCACAACAAAAATGATGAATGCACATGTAGACCAATATATTACAGGATTGTCTCGTTAGAATCCACTGCTTATGTCTGGTGAATGTAAATCCAAAAGTTAGAAAAAGTCATTATCATATCATTTGGTCCAAAAAAAAAATCCAAACATGTCATTGTATCATCTGTAGAGAGAAGAAATCTGTGGTGTGCAGTCACTAAGCTATGATGGTGCAAGACTGGCGACTGTAAATGAGAGGAAAGGCTCCAGAGAAACAGGAGTTATGGGGCTGAAGCGGGGGGCAGCCTGGAAACACAGGGAGGAAACAGCACTCCACCCTGTTTCTGACCAACAACAAAGACAGCCTCTTCCTCTCACACTTGGCTCAGCTGCAGTGGAAATGACATCGACCAAAGCTACGAAAAAATTGTGACTGACGCTCATAAGGAACAAATCAAATGGAGCAAAGGCAGAAGTCAGGCTGTAATCAGGAGCTGTGCCAAGATAACACACTGCAGTCAGGAAACACGGGGGTGTGAGAGCCGCTGACGTATCCCTGTCCTGAAATCTCACCCACCGCTCTATCACACATCTCCCGAGAGATTTCCTCAAACCTCATGACTCACAGGCCTGCCGGGTCAGGTGAGCCGGCAGTTTTAGGAGACTGTAGCCAGTTCCTGATCTGTTACATAATTGCATATAGAGCAGTGGTTGGGAAATACCTTCATTCTTACTGTAACACTAAGCAAAGCCAGGACAGATTATGAAACATAATCCTCTTAATTGACAGCACAAAGAGGCTATAATCATGTTGATTGTTTTTGTCGAACAATGTCTTTGTTGTTATTTTCAAAACATTCCAAAAGTATTTTTGGCACAAATGTAATACTTTTAATAAAATGTTTGTAGTAAAACTTCTGTCATTTCTGCACATATATAACCTTCCTCGAGATAGAAATAGTAATATAGGCCTCTCCATTAAAAACACAAGTCCACATCAGGAGTATGACACGATACTGTACGTGTCCTCTGTGCTGCAAACTCACCACAGCGGTTGTTGTTCTGCAGTGGGTCCTGAGGCGAGGTCTTCACATTAAGACTCTGTCCCATAATCTAGCCCCGGAGGGGCTTCTACCTGTTCTGCTTTAGACTGTTCACTAAAACTGTGCCTACAACAAGCTCCAATCTGAACTATGGACCAGCTGTTCTCACAACCTTCTACTGAGCTGTGCACTTCAGTTATGTTCACTCCCTCACAGTCTCTTTAGGTCCTCCCCCTGAAGGAGCAGGACTCACCAGCCCTCCTTTCCAGAGAAATAGCCAACTAAGATGCCCACCATTCCTGGAAAGATGTATTGAATATGATTTGCACCAATATGTTAAGTCTACTCTAGAGCAGAGTTTATGAGCACATTATTAACTCCATGTATCAGAATAAAATGTCATGTATCCCTTGGATCCTTGTTGTTTGAATGTATTTAGCAAACCTTGCCTAAAAGTGTCTCAGCTCTGAGCTGTGTCATTATGTCTACATAGATCACAGCTTTTAAAGCATCTTCACTGTGTCTATGTTTAATATGTTTAACTATGTTACAGTGTTTAATGCTGTTCCTTGCTGTTCTCTGTGCGCCCCAAATACAGCTTCACACTGGGCCAGTTTCCAGACCGCTGAACCAATCCACATGAGCCCAGAACCTGTTGGCCTGACCTGGAAAACAGACTGAGCCATATGCATAATGCCCATGTCCAAAACCACAACATGCATTATCGCCAAAGTAGGAGGTCGGCTTCATTCATACTGACAGTGTAAAACACTGGCACACATCTAGTTCAAGGGCAAATTAATGTTGGCCTATTGCAAAGTTTCTAGCATTTTCAGCCTCCACTTCACTACATATTTATAGAAATAGACTAACATGATGGTGGCAGGTGTAGGAACTGCAAGCACAACCCCTTAATGCACACAATTCAAATGAAATAAAACATCATTTCTAGAATCAGTGTTTATTCTTCTACATACAGGAGAAATCCAATATTCTACTTGAGTTATGTTACGTTTATAAGTAGGCCTACCACATTTAAGCGCTTCTGTTTTGAAGCGTTAATATCAGGGAGAGGAGTCAGGTGATAATAAGCTAGAAATCCCCCAAACAAAACAAAGTCCCTAACAGAAAAAGCCCGTATTATATACCCGTTTTCCTGAAAGGCCCATAAAAGGTACTAGGGCCTCATAAACAAAGTGGATGTACAGCTAAATGAGTGCTCCGCTACATTGACGCTGCACTTAACTAACCACAGCGAGAGACTCACCACGATTTTCCATTACAGAATCTGAAGCACAGCAAACCGGGCTGGATCCTGAAAACAAACAAACATGTATTGCATTAACATACAGGCCCAACTATTGAAGGGTGTCCATACATGTATGTAACAACTGTTTTGTAAAAGGCATGCAATTAAAGCAAAAATAAATAAACTAAATGACTAAATATGTGCCAAAGCTAAGTGAAGTGAAGAAGCAAAACTCAACAGGTCAGTTTTATTTATATATTGCTATATATATTCCCTTGCCAGGCCTCTACAGCAACATCAAATAAGATGAAATAACTCAAACACTGACTACTATTGGTCAACATGGTAACCCACAAACTGATGTTGCTGTAGAGGCCAAAGACGGGACTAAAATACAATGATATGACAGATGACATACTTTACATCACAGAACAGGGTCAGATTTGAATCATTTCTATAAAAAATTTTAAGATCAAAATTTGTAAGAAAATTGTCAACATACACGGTAGAAGGTCATTGAGGGTAAGTGGAGGTCGTGAGCAGCAGAACTGTCACTTTTCCTCAGGTTGTTGGCATGGTGAAGATGTCAGCTCCTCCCATCTTTAACCCCTACAGGGAAAAAACACATCATTAAAAACAATGGCTAACGAGAGATGAGATAAATCATTGTCTTATTTTAGAGCAATTAAAGAGACAAGTCTTAAAGGTGTTCAATAAATATGAACCAGAGTGAATATGATCGAAAAAAGACCAATAACATCTTCAGTTTGACCAGTGTGTGGTCAACTACACACATGCCAACTACACATGTCAACTACACACGTCAACGACACACGTCAACTACACCTATGTCAACTACACACATGTCAACTACAGATATGTCAACTACACATATGTGAACTACACATATGTCAACTACACATATGTGAACTACACATGTGAACTACAGATATGTGAACTACAGATATGTGAACTACACATATGTCAACTACACATATGTCAACTACACATATGTCAACTACAGATTTGTCAACTACAGATATGTCAACTTCAGATATGTCAACTACACATATGTCAACTACACATATGTCAACTACAGATGTGTCAACTACACATATGTCAACTACACACATGTCAACTACACATATGTCAACTACACATGTGAACTACAGATATGTGAACCACAGATATGTGAACTACAGATATGTGAACTACACATATGTCAACTACACATATGTCAACTACAGATATGTCAACTACACATATGTCAACTACACATATGAACTACAGATATGTGAACTACAGATATGTGAACTACACATATGTCAACTACACATATGTCAACTTCAGATATGTCAACTACACATATGTCAACTACACATATGTCAACTACACATATGTCAACTACACATATGTCAACTACACATATGTGAACTACAGATATGTGAACTACAGATATGTGAACTACACATATGTCAACTACAGATATGTCAACTACAGATATGTCAACTACAGATATGTCAACTACACATATGTCAACTACAGATGTGTCAACTACACATATGTCAACTACAGATATGTCAACTACAGATGTGTCAACTACACATTAGTCAACTACACATTAGTCAACTACACATTAGTCAACTACACATTAGTCAACTACACACTAGTCAACTACACACTAGTCAACTACACACATTAGTCAACTACACATTAGTCAACTACACATTAGTCAACTACACATATGCCAACTTCACATATGTCAACTACACATACGTCAACTACACATTAGTCAACTACACATTAGTCAACTACACATGTCCAGTAATATTAGACACTATACAAGACACAGTACAGTATTTTGTGTATTAACAAACATCAGTTGTTAGTGGCATTAATAGTTCCTTTCCTTTTACTAGAATGTTCATGTCCACTTCCCTTCAAAAAGAAGAACTATTTGACATAAAAAAACAACATACTATTCTGCCACTATTATTGGCCACATACATTCACTAGCCACATTATTAGGTGCATGAGTGTCAAAAGGACTTACAAAGAATGGGCCTAAAAAGAGAAAATATTCCGTTAACAGAGGTTTGGTAGGGAAAATGCCACACGGAAAATGCCAAACCATATGTAACACACATAGAAATAGCTGCAGAGGACCACATTGAGAGAAGCCACTTTACTAGGTTCATGGTTTAGTGGTAGCTCATTCGATAAACTGCAGAAGAGCCGTCGTGCAGAGAGGAGACGGATGTATCCGTGGTTGGGGATGATTTTTTTCCCGCCCTGAGCCACAGCCTTGGCTCCACGACTCAAAATAAATCGGTGAGAAAGCATTTTACTCTGAACGGAGCAGGAGAACATATCTTTGGTTTCTGAAAGTATGAACCAATATGAGGCAGTGAGGGGGCCGAGACACAAGCTGTGGCGTTTGATTTGAAATGTAGTACAATGGACTGGATTGAGCAAAGAAAATCTGAATTTCTTCCTGCCACAGATGTAGCTGTACAAAAAAGGGATGTTTATGTCCGGGTTCCTTTTTAAAATGCGAACTCTCTCTGGGCTTTTCATAAAACTGAAGAATCACTGTGAGATTTTGACACTTAGCATCTTGAGTGTCGAGGAGCAGTGTCACAAATCAATTTGGAAGGCAATCTATGACAGAGACATTTAGATTAGATCGGACCAGAAAGTCAAGAAGAAAGCCTCATCACACACTGCTCAAACTGTAATCAACTGAAGGCATGCATACAATCACCACGAGCTATGGAGCCACATCCTGTACCAAATGATAGCCTGAAGTTGAAGGTCATCAGTGGAGATTTGGTGCCTCTGTCCCACAAACGCAGTCGTCAGAAATAGGAGCGTCTATCATGTTGTATGTAAGAACAGCGATTATTGTCCCGACTGTATCGACTTCTGTAGCGCGCACACACACACACATACACACAGGCCCAGTCTACTAAAGCTGATACGGTTACTATAGAAGCAGAAATAGAAGCAGCTGGTTCTTTAAATGTTGACTTTCCACATTAGACATCAGAGTAACAATATTTCTACAATGGAAACAGACGTGTACTTACAGAGGTCAGACCTGAAACCACAACACAGATGACAACTTTCTGGAACCTTCTTGCAGGGTCTATCCGAACAAATGCCACACCTCTCAGTGGATGGACGACTGTTCCTATTCAGGACGGTGAGCATCATCATAAGCCTGTCCCAGAAAAGAACCACTCACCACAGGGACCGCTGGCCCACTTTTACAAGAAGCAACCCAAAACAGTCCTCGGCTAAGACTTTCTCTTCTCTCAATGTTCCTTGTTCGCTGCACTGCAGGAGACATTAGTCACCATCTCTGAGTAATACATATTAGACTGTGCTGACCATCACCAAGACTTATACAGTGAACTTCAACAGTGACTGGAGACGTTTAGAGCCACAGATCCCATACTGTTAGGGCTAAATCAATCCGGCCCAGATGACAGCTTCATCATTGTGGCCCACTGTTAATGGGTCGTTAAAGAGACTGAGAGAGGGAAGGAGCTCATATACATTAGGCTGCAGTTTCTCCAAACACAGAATTAATTCAGAGGAGCTCAGTAAACCCCAGAGTGTTACCGTTGAGGCCAAGGTAGAAGCATTCATTATAATAACCATACACTCAAGGCAACAAATAATCCTTCAAAAGCTGAAAGCACGCTCCTATTGTCAGCATCATCTCATATGCACACGGAATATAACGGCCTATAAAACTACATCACACAGATACAGAGATACGAGGTATGCCGAGAAGATGTAGAGACAAGCCTTCCATCTTTACGCACCAGTCCATGCAAATGGAGCGCTCATTGTAGACTGACTGACAACCGCACAGCCTGCATTCTGACGCCACATCTAAATTACCTGGGAACTGTCACCGCGCACCGCAGAGTAAGCTTAGTCCGCACAAAAGGTTGTGAAGGACGGCTTCGACATCGGGCTGCGTCCCTGAGCGCAGGGAGCGGAACTCGCGCCAATGTGTACTAGATGCTCCCGGTAAACTGGAGCGCACGGTCAAACACAGTCAACGTGACCACTTCCGGGAGCGATTTTCAAGCTAAAACTCGACTGATTTAACAGTTTACATACGTCTTTACGCACATACGTCTTTACGCAGCAGTAATAACGCTAAGGGAGATGTGTTCAATTCACAGTTCTTTACTGAATTCTCCAAATGGTCTTTATAACCACAAGCACGCTCATATCAGAAATCAGCCCCAATACAAAAGAAGAGGGCAGACTAATATGAACGCCATTGCTTCTGTATAAATGTTGCGCACAACAGCCCACGGCTTTATTGATCCAAAAAGACCTACACACATGCTGAGATTTATTTTACTTTGAAATGGTAGCTCTGTTTCTTTTGTTCTTCCCCTTTGTCAGAAGACGCAACAGAGACATACTAATTAAATGTAACTGTTTTACACTTAAACTCTCTCCCTCGCGTGGAGCCTATACTTTCTGTGGCAAGCCAAAGAAATGAGCCGAATAACACAACCTGAATCTGTAACACTGCTTTTACACAAAGATGTTTTTTCTGTAGCTGCTGTGGATCAAAGCCTGTATCTCATATCACTTCAAACCTTTACGGTGCAGCTCATTATCGAGTCACATCCGCAAACATCTGATCCACCGCCGCCTCTCAGGTCTATTGTTGCGCATGTGCCCCTCTGCAGAGCATCAGTGCGACTGCAGTTAAAAACAGCCCCAGAACAAGGTAAAGCTAAATAAACCCAACAACAGTATAGTCTAACATCCACTGAACGCTGTTAAGAGGCGCTTCGACCATATTGTTGAACAGCACTGTTGTTGTGTGCGGAGGAATCTTCTCCACTCACTCACTTGATCACTGCCATGCCTCCTCCGTCTCCTCCTTTGCGGGATTCACTGGGATCTATGTAAAAATGTCCGCCGGGTCATTTTCTTCATCTTTCCCCACTCTTCACACTTTTCCAACGCTCCGGTCCAAACGCATTTACCGGAAACCATCCCCAGCCGGGCATCTTGGTACCGGTAGTTTTTACAGATGCTCTGGTTCCTCTAGGGGCGTTGCAAACCCCGATTTGCTTTCCACAGCAAAAACTCTATTACCCAAAATGCTTTGCGGGACTTTGATCTGCACTGGGGTGTGGGAAGCGTGGCTGGAACTCCATGAAGATGTTTGGGGCGCGTACTCAGCACAGACAACACTGGATCTGCTGCATCACAGATTTTATTTAAACTTACGTGATTTTATTTAGCTTCAATTTACTTCAACGAAAACATAAATTGGGATAAATGAATAGCCTGGGATTCCGATTTACAGCCAATTGCATTTATTTATAAGCCTATATCTCTGTGGGTTATATAGCGGTGCTTAATGGGGGGCATACGCCATCTAGAGGCCAATTGAGGAAGTTACACACATGAAAAAAACTGTTTGATTTACTGTCAGATAAAAACAAGCCTACTTAATCCCGCCAGTGTCCGTTTTCATTGTAATAATGCACTTTACATTTCAAGGAAATCTCAAAGTGCTACAGCTTTTAAAATTGATTAACTATTTATCATTTAGCAAGAGTCAAGATAAGAGAGATTATTCTAACATTTATGAACAAATGTGATGAAATGAAATCTGGTGTGAGCAGATAATCTTTGAAAATTGTAATTGTGGATTGAATTTATCCGAGAAAAATATATTATTTAGCAAATATTCAATTGGCTGTACAATCTATGGACACTGACTGTGAATCTCTAATATCAAAAATACTAGTAGATTTAATTTATGAGCCATGTGAAGATTTTTAGTGTTATTCCAGTCAGACATGTGAAATGCAGTGACTTGGTGTCCATAAATACACCGGTGACCCGCAGTGCAGCTCAGTGGGGCCTGTTTGCGTGGGGCTGGATGTTGACGTGAGAAGTACAAGCACCTGTTCAAACCGTGTGAAGTGAATGCACAGCAGAGGGTGAAGTCCACTGGGTCTGCTTTAAGGGTCGTAGTAGTTTATGTTTTTAGAGAGGAACTTTACATAATGCTCAATATGGCCTGGTAGTAAATCCGCAGCTGCTGTTTTGTGAGTGTAAGGCACTAAGCTGCACATTCTTGGTGAACAGTTGTGTATTTGATCACCAGCTGCATTGGGACCCACAGATTCCAGTCATTGGTTCATTGACTTTTGCATACGTGTGGGAATATGGGATTTGTTGAATGCACAGAATTGGGTCACGTAGAAACCCGATAAGAATTTTGTTTTATGGGGGAAGTAGACGGTTACAGACTATAATATTGTGGTCGATCTGATTTCACTGTGTTGCTGATGTTTCAGGACCATCTTTTCTATGAACCTTCACCCTAACCATGGTCCTGACCCTAACCATGGTCCCTGCCCTAACCATGGTCCTGACCCTAACCATGGGCCTGACCCTAACCATGGTCCTGACCCTAACCATGGTCCTGACCGTAACCATGGGCCTGACCCTAACCATGGTCCTGACCCTAACCATGGTCCTGACCCTAACCATGGTCCGACCCTAACCATGGCCCTGACCCTAACCATGGTCCTGACCGTAACCATGGCCCTGACCCTAACCATGGCCCTGACCCTAACCATGGCCCTGACCCTAACCATGGTCCTGACCCTAACATCAGTAACACAGTGAACTCCTCACACTTATAATATATTTCGGTCCAAACATTTAACACCACACTTGGCCACACTCCAGTGAAAAACAGATGCCAGTTAGACTTCAGGGACGTCCCTCAGTGAAAACACACTGAAACAGAAATATCAGAATTTGGTCCAGATGTGTCTCACTTCTTCTGACAGTTATAGCTCAGTGCCTGTATTAAAGGCTTGCACTTTGGTTTGCATTTTTACTTAATTATTTTCTTTATTTCTTGCCATTTATGCAGTTAGTGGATGCAAGGGCAGAGGCGACTCTAGGGTGGAAGCAGGTCAGTAAGTTGCAGGCAGTAATTCACAACTATTGATTGCCATATTGATTATCTATATGCAAATCATAGAGCTATAGACCCTATAAAAGAACTGGAGGATGTTGGAAGTTGAATTTATGTTGATACAATTATTCTGAGCATAGAATGAATACAATATTGTCAACATTTCTGTAAGGACCTAACCTAAAAATCCAGAATTTTGCCACCAGTCAAGTCTAACTGTTACTAATGTGTACGTTAAACAAACATACAATGTGAGGTACATTCACTAATGTTTCCAAACCAGGCTCTGACATCACCTACATGTAGCAGAGTGGTTGACATTTGTCAAAGGCTTTTTAATTTGCAATATTTTGTGGCAGATGCTAATTTCTCCATTGAAAATTGGATTATGCTCTTGCCTCCAGTTGCCCCCTTTACAGAATTTAGAACTTTCTGTTTGGTTGAACTTCTGTTTCGGTCTATAGCAACAGTACACACATGTGTCTTTGGATGGCAGGAGAAGGTCTGAATGCGCAAAAATGTTTCTTGAGTCGCGGAAGCAGGCCTTGTGGAGTTCCAGCACCATGGACAGAGGTCTTCCACATGCAGCCTCTCTGTGCACTAAACCCGCTGGCCACTAAAAAGTAATTATTGCTCATTCCTTCACATCAGTTAAACTTTAACAGGCATTTCTGAGTATATTACAATGCCTTATCTTCGCATGTGTTACAAAAGCCAGTGCATGTTTTATTGGAGCTGGTTCCACTTGGCCACTCGACATATATTTTGTTTGGATGAATGAGCACTCCAAGCAGAATTTGTAGAGAATGACCTGAAAGTGACCAGTGTGAAATTTCCACCTCTTACCATTTGGCTAAACATTGACCTTATTACACTTATGAAACGTACAAAAGTCCTGAGTGAACAATAGTGACCAATAGTGACATCAGAGAATGGTTACAGGGGAAATTCACATTAGAACTCTATTTGATTAGACTTAGCTTGCATCTCTGAACTTACACTGTTTGACACGTTAAGTCCCACTAAATTTATGAGAATAGATTTGTCCAGACCTGTTTGAGAGACAGGCCTGTAGGCAAAGTGATAGGGATAGCCTGAAGATACAATAACACATGACCAGAATTCAATAAAAAGCTACAGTTTTTACATTGACCAAAGATTGTTTACTCTCTCTTTTCGCCAGATGTGTTGGTGACCCATAGATTCACTTAAACACGGTCGGTATGTTCAGAGCTGCCACTCATTAAGTATGTGGGGTGTCAGGGCATTTCGTGCCCCTCTTCAAACTGCGGCCCAGAGCGAAGTTACAAAACAGTACATTCCTTCCACCGAGGACAGATCCTTATGATAACACAAGCTGCTCGGGCTTTTGAATGCAGCAGGTGAGCCTATTATTCAATTGAGCCTTGAATTCCAGGACCATTCATCCATCTCAGGCCTAGCTTTTGAACTCGCTAATGTTTGAGCTCTGCAAATCACACGCATTCATCCTACCAGTGACTCAACACACAAAAAGACTAAAAAGACATCAATTAAAAAGGGCTCGGAAAAACAACACGAGGGTCACTCCAGATTATATTAGAATTACGGGGAATAAGCAGAGGCAGAGATTACATTTATCTTCATTTATTTTTAAGTCACAGTTGTGAAATTGCAATATATAAAAATAAAATTACTATAAATACATAAATATGGCTAACGTCTAAATCCCTAAACCAAAAAAATCTAAAGAAATGTATGAATATGAAGAATGTAAATTTGCCAGGATTGTGACATATGTGCAAATCCCTTCTTACTTTCTCAGTCTCCATCTGCACTTGTGGCCCATAACACATATTGCTGGTCCTCCACATCGTATCCCATGATGCACTGCAGACATGTGCTCCGTTTCTGCCTTGTATAACCTGGGTGTGAACAGACATCCATGCGGCGCTGTGGCCTCTCTGCTTTAGACACAGCTCTTTGATTGTGTGTCCGTAGTTTCCATCTCATCAGCCACACCTGTGAGCCTCTTCCTCCAGGGACTCTCCTCCTCTCAAGCCAGGTGCACTGTGGGAACTTTGGGACCCAGTAGGTACTTTCTTGAGCTTAAGGAAGCCGAGTATGTCCAATAAAGTCTTCTTTGTATTTTTTGTTGGGACTGGTACTTCAAAACTGCAAACAACAAAAGACATTCATTAAAATCCTCTATGAACGTCTAGACTAGATTATTTACAGTAAATACATGTCTACAGTCACTGGCCACATTATTAGGTAGAGCTACGTACTTTCTTGTGAGCTTGAGTGGATTTAGAAGATTTAGATGATTTTTATTACTATTTTTATTACTTACGAGGCACTTGGCGGCAGTGGTGCAGTGGGGTAGGCGCTCGCCCCTCGACCAGAGGGTTGGTGGTTCGAGCCCCCGTCCGAGCGTACACTGTCGTTGTGTCCCTGGGCAAGACACTTAACCCACATTGC
>JAVQKC010114412.1:0-17197 GCA_036025475.1 Philypnodon macrostomus
GTGGCTGTAGGCGCAGACTGGCAGCCACCCCCTCTCCCAGTGTGCCCCAGGGCAGCTGTGGCTACACAAGTAGCTTACCACCACCGGGTGTGACTGTGGAGTGAATAAATAATGTAATGAAAAGCGTCCTTTAGTCTTGAGAAAAGCACTATATAAAAACTAATGCATTATTATTATTATTATTATTATTATTATTATTATTATGTTGTCTTTGTGGTATTTCAGGAAGAACATCAAAGCATCTGCCGTTTGCCAGTTTGCCTTCTCAGACGTACAGAGGGTGTTCGAGGGGCCGTACATGGAGGTGCAGGACTCAAAATGGAGGGAATACACAGGCAAGGTCCCGGAGCCGAGACCCGGATCTGTAAGTTCAACAGTTCAGACAATGTTTTTATGCTAGCCAGGGGACACATACCCATATAGATAGATCCAATAGGCATATCTTCCCTTGTTATAATTCATAATATGCATGCGCAGTGATTGTAGCTATCTTTCTGAGTAGTCCCGTGAGAGTTATTTTCCCTTACAGCCAAATAACATTGTACCCATTTTAATTACAAATCTTCTTAATTAGCAAATCTTCTTACAACTAGAAAGTAAAATCAAAATTGAATCAAATGTTTCTTGTGTCATTCCTGACCTTCCCTAAAAATGTTCTTCTAAATGCTAATAGCAAAATCTATTTGTAATGGCCTGCTAGCTAATATACAGTAACTGGATTCTGACAAAGAACTAACTTTTCATGGCATTGGTTTGATTTGTCTGTTTGCAAAATAATCATTAAAATTTAGCTTTCATTACATTTTGGAGAAAGTCAGTGATAAATCAAGACTGTATTATTAATGGTGCAGATTTGAAAGTCTTTATGGATTTTTTAATGTCAAACACAAAATTTATGACTTCGAAAATAGACGTTTATTCTTTCCTTCAGCTTCTTTGTACAACTCCTGCTTAAAAAAACTAAAAAAACATTTTCTCTGTATATTTGTCTATCCAGTGTATAACAGACATCCACAGGGCTCAAAACATCAACTCATCCCGAGACCTCCCCGACAATGTGCTCACCTTCGCACGGAGACACCCACTCATGGCCAACCAGATTCATCCGATAGGTGCACGGCCTCTGCTTTTCAAGAGAAGTGTCAACTACGTCAAGATTGCGGTTCACAAGGAGCCCGGGCTGGATGGAAGCATTTATACAATCCTGTTTTTGGGCACTGGTACGTCGGAGTAAATCTCTCATAATATAACATTTGACTGAATCGCCCTCAGATCTTCTTGACAAGTTCAATATGAAGTTCAGTGCTTTGCTTTCAGATGACGGCTGGCTGCACAGAGCGGTAAACATCAACGGGGAAATGCATATTATAGAAGAACTTCAGCTGTTTGATAAACCACAGCCCGTAGAGAGCATGATGATTGCAACAGCACTGGTATGTGTGAGTGGAAGTGATATGACATGTTTGTATTTTGGAAACACCAGAAAAACAAGCTTTTATAAGTGTCTCTTGGCTAACAGGGAAATTGGTATGTAAATAAATTTGGGATATAATAATAGCAGGTTCTATAGCAACAAGTTTGTTCAGTTTTTATGACCAAATACTATGTGTTTGTAATATTATTTATATATAAGAGCTGATGTTTCTAATAATACAAATGAAAGAATTATATTTAATACTTTTTTATAAAACATAAAATTATTGTTTATTTTACTTGTATTGGTATTTTGCTGGATACCCTTCCTTGTGCATTTTACAGTACTTCATTTATCCAGGCTTGGAACCAGTTTAAATAGTACACTGACTTGTGACCTCTTAGGACTGGTTTCTCTATATGATCTAGTTGACTTGTGTAAGGCAGTGTGAAATTGTTTTTTACGTGTGCTACAAATGTATTATTATTTTGTGTCTTATCAGAGAAGCATCTACGTGGGCTCATACTCTGCAGTCATCCAGCTCCCGATGTCCTCGTGTAGGAGGTACTCTTCATGTTACGACTGTGTTTTTGCCAGAGACCCTTTCTGTGCTTGGGACGGGAGGATCTGTGTTGAAATCGCTTCACGATCACAACGGTATGCACAAATGTCAAATCAAAGTTATGTAATCAGATGAAATATACATACTTATATAGCTATGCAGATGGAGTGGAAGTGGAAAGATAAACACAAAATGCAAATATATCTTGTATGCACACAAGGTTTGGCAGAAAACCCATATTTCTTTACCAAGATAAAGTTGAATTGTTATTTTAAGGATCACAAGTTTGTGCTTTTACAAAAAAAGTTTGGATCTGCACAAAAATCTCACTGATCGTTTTATTAGCTACATATATTTAACTTCTAGTTGATTAGCCAATGACATGACAGCTAAACCGTGCATTAAGCCACACTGATTTAAGATAATAAACAAGAGTAAATGAAAAAAAGATTTGGGATTTGCAGAAGACTATCTCTGGATGACGGGCCATAGCAGCAGCAGAACACTAGTGTATATCTTTGAAACCAATGCCGCAAAGTTTCTGTTAATGTCACACAAAAGTACTTATACGAAACTAGACTAAAACGGTGTGCAGCGCTACAGTAAATCCCAGTGAGAAGTAATGTGACCTTTTTAATGATTTTACTTAATCTTTAATAAAAAAGGCTAAAGATTCATGAGTTTGACCCAGTGTATATTTTTACATTACATGACCTTTTTGCTCTGATTAATATTTCTGTCTCGGCTCATCTTTAGTAAAGCCTATTTAAATATTTATACAACTTGTGCTCTCTTCCAACTGAATTTCAAAAGGTCTATGTAACAGCTTAGAGGGAGAAAAAAAATTAAAAGTGAATATAAAATCACACAGTAAATCTCTATTTTATGAGCGTATTCAAGTGGAACTCAGGTGAAAATGTAGTGATCAACAGAGCAATTCCTGAATGTGAAAAGATTTCATACAACTTTCCGAAAATAGATACAAAACAACACTCACTGGTCACTAATTATATAATCAATAAAGGGCAGTAGATTTAGTCATGTAGATATGAAAACCGTGCTGAAAATCCAATTAAGCTTCAAAATAGAAAAGGCTGTTCTACATTACTTTGAATGTGTCAAGTCAAGTCAAGTCAAGTCAAATTTATTTATATAGCACATTATAACACAGCCTCAGTTGACCAAAGTGCTGTACAGAAAGTGCAAAATATAATGAATGTGGTTTAATTGTTGGTGCCACACAAGTATTTCTGAAATATAGGCGGCACGGTGGCACAGTGGTTAGCACTCTTGCCTCACAGCCAGGTCCTGGGTTCGATTCCTCAGTCAGGGCCCTTCTGTGTGGAGTTTGCATGTTCTCCTTGTGTCTGTGTAGGTTTCCTCCGGGCACTATGGTTTTTCCTACCATTAAAAACATGTACAATAGGACTCCCCTTAAAATGAGATTCTGAATCTCAGTGGGACTTTCCCGGTTAAATAAAGGTCCATAAAGTTCTATTGGTTCTATTGGATTTTCTTTGCACATGTGTTTAAAGAGAATGGTCCCAAAAAAGGAAAGAAACTACTGAGCGGCAGTTCTGTGTGTGAAAATGCCATGCTGATGCTGGAGGTCTGGGAAATATGTAAAATAGATAAAAAAAAGGCTACAGTAACTCAAATAACCCTGACATGTAACAGCGGACACCCACACTGGGGCCACTTCATTAGGTTCAGGATCTTCCTAATAAAGTGACCAGTCAACAGATTACTGGCACACTCTCCACATCATTTGCACCCTATGCGTCTCACTTCTTTGACTCTGCACGAGCGACTTGGAGACATCTTGATCTTCATTATAGCGGCACACAACAGCCTCTCCTGTGGATTTGTATTGCATTAGTGTAATAAAAAAGCCACCAAACCTATGTCCCTGCATGTTTTATGATAATGTACTTCTAAAGACAGGTAGACTTTCTGAGTGGTCTCATCTGTATGCACCAAGGAGACGACATGGCTGACTTCATCCCCATTAGCATGTCCATTTTTAAAATTAATGACAGAAATGTAAAATTATTCTGTTTCAGGTCCAACCTAACGCAGGATATCCTGAGGGGAACACGAGGCTGTAAAGACAACTCGGGCAAAGGTATGTGCTACAAAATGCATGTTTTTCATTATACTACTTCTCATACTAGGGCTGTGCAATAAAAATGTTATTTGACAAATACAATCACATTAGTATTGTAATAATGGTATGGTCCTATGAAAGATTTAGAACTATTTCTGTAAATCTAGACCTGGTTTAGCCTTGTGGAAGTTTGGATTTACCAATTACAGACCCTGGTATCTTGTCAGTGGTTAAAAAGTTTTAAAAGTATTATGTTGATTATTTTGTTTTCCCAGTATTTAACACATTTTTTACATATTGCATGTTTTATCAATGCGCAGCCCTAACTTCTAGAACATTACACTCTCTATTAGCACATGTGACACTCTGATTATAGGATGAACAAGTCTAACTGGTTCCTCTGCTTGGCTCTCCCTGAAAACTCCGACATTAAAAGCTATTAAGGGATTTCATTAAGAGGACAGTTACCCATCCCCCCTGCTCCCAGTGCACTCTTTTAATCAGCTCTTCTCTTGCTGCTGGGGGTCAGGTGGTCACACTGGCTGCATTGCAGTCATTGCTACCCCTTATGACTTATGAAATGTGATGCTGAAGAGTTTTCTACCTCAAGTTTGAAAACATAGCCTTACTTGAGAAATGTGGAGTAATGCGCTTTTGACTTTCATCCCTGACCTATTGTCTCACCACCAAATACTGTATAATGTACGCTGAAGCTGGTATATTTGATCTGGTGGAATGTTCTTGTTCAATGACTTCTGAATACTTACAGTAACCCAGTAGGGACATTTTGTTGTTTAAAAATGCATTCAAATTGAGCCAATGTTTAGTTTATTTCAAATGTAATAGTAAAATCAAATTTTATGCATGGCTGACTGTGTACTCAAATAGATTGTGTTTGTTCCAAAGCAGTGCTGTCTGGTTAATATATTATATATGTAGTCAATATTAAGTAAGCATACATACATAACATAACATACACGTGGTCACGTGATGGAATTTTTCCTTGGACTTGGGTAAGGGAGATAAACAACAAAAACAGAGAAAGAGGAGGAAGAGGAGGCAGACCGATCCAGGGGGGGTTGGGATAGGGGGGGTCTATATGATGCAGTAAGAGTCTGAGCTTGTGTTATGATAGTGTTGGGGCCACGACTTGTAGTGTTGGAGCCACGACTTGATAGTGTTGGAGCCACGACTTGGTTTCATTGTTCGCTACAAAATTTGACACTTTTTAACTAATATCCCATTGCCTTTAACATTTATCCTGTACTTTATCCTTCAGTTGTCCACCGAAGACGCTCTGTTCTATCTGGTGATGACGTTCTTCTTCAGTGCGAACTCCGCTCCAACTTGGCCACGCCACGCTGGACCTTCAACGGCAAAGAGCTCCAGGGCTACGGCCTCAACTCGGGCTACCGCATCGGGACAGACGGCCTCCTCATCATCGGGGCTCGCTCCAGACAAAGTGGATCATATCGCTGTTTTGCTGTTGAAAATGCTGTTTCTGTCTTAGTTTATTTGTATGCAGTCAGAGTGCATACCGACTCAACTCTGCCTGTGGAGCCTACTGTTACGCCCGAGCCTACTGTCAGTTTTACTCCAACTGATTCGTCAACTGCTACTCCCACAGAGCAACCTCTACCCTCACCCCCCGCCCCCTCCGCACCCGAATACCAAACTTATCGCCATATGGAAGCTGTCTACATCTCTCTAGTCGCTGTTCTTGGCGGACTTTGCCTGGTATTGACTGTAGTCTTACTCTATGTTAGCTTCTGCACTAGACAGGGCCCACGAGATCGAAAGTTTTCCCACCAAGGTCTTCAGGTCTTGGGGGAAACTGACCGCAGAGGAAGCTCGCATCTGGAATTAAAGACCATTTCCAGTCATTGGAATGGACACCGTGGACGTTGCTCGATATCGTTCCCGAGCTTTGACGAGATGGGGGATAGTTTTCTCCAAATAATGCCAGGTGATTTATCCCCGACCAGAACACCACCTCCAGCCCCGCCTTTACCAATGCCACCACCTTTGCCCGATATGGACTACGCCAACGGGCTATCGGCGACCCTTCCCAGTGTCCTGCGGAAAATGAACGGGAATAGCTACGTTCTTCTAAGGCAAGCCGATCCTGAAGGTATGTCTCCGCTCTACCATTCCTTCACAGAGGAGCTTAACAGGATTTTGGAGCAGAGGAAACACTCGCAGCTCGACCTGACGCCTGATGAGAGCTCAATCTAGAAAATTCTGATTATACTGTTAATATTGACAAGTTAACTTTACATTTAAAATCTCGGATAAACGACTGCCTTAAACATACAGGAAAATACAGCTATTGTATTTAAATGAAGGTGTCAGAAACTTGAATGAATCAGAGTGAATGGTCATCTGTGAGTGAGTGTCTCTAAGTCAGCCCTGTGACTAGCTGGCCATTGTCCAGGGTGTACTCCGCTTAAATCAGTTATACACTGTAGAAGTTCTCAAACTAATTTTTGATCATAAACAAGTGAAAATCAGTGATTATTTTTAAGTCAATCAGTTTACTAGATGCTTAAGGCTAACTTGTCAAATTTTACTGTGTATAAAAAGAATAACTTATTCATCAAACTGCTCGTCCAAAACTGTGAATAAAGGACCTTAAAGCTGCTGTTGTTTGTCCCAAGTGTGTGGCCTCCTGTGAAATGACTAACTGGATAGTCCTTGAATTTCTACTTCAGTTATCGACTATATTGTCCTACTTGGTGGGAGAAGTGACTGAAGACGATGGAGGTGGATGCTACATCAGCATAGAGCACTGGATTTTTGAACGGCACATCGACAATGAGCGAAAGACGTTAAAAATGAAAATATATGTATTTTTGAGACTTTTATGGACAATTCCTGACATTTTGTGTCATACAATATACAGTACATAATTCTGTTTTTTCATTGGCTTGCACTTATTGGACGTTCAAAATTGGATGAATAGACACTGCTTTAGAGGTTTTAAGAAGTGTTTTCTATGTGTTGTTTATTATTTATAATATAAGTATTAATAATTTCCCATGAAGCAATGCAACATCTTTAGGCTTTTGATGCTAGGAGCAGACATCTATATTTCTATAATGAAGCATAGTTATGTAACAATTTAAGCTGTCATTTTACAAAGTGCAGTATAAGTCAAGACATCCACTTTGTATAGTTAATTCTTTTACTACTCCCATCCATCATTCTCATGTAAATAGCAATAAAAACATCACAGCTGCTAGTAGCGATGTGTTGTGCCAACGCCAATGAAAAACACCAGTAGCAATTAGAGATTAGACTTACTTCAATGTCTGTGTCTGCATCTGGGTGAGCGGCTGCATCTCGCTTCACCTGTGTGGTTTTATAAAGACCTTAAACGGCCTAGCGGGTTGTGGTCAGATAGAATTCACTTAAGACCACATACCAAGCCCAGGGAGACTGATAGTAAACCACAGCACAAAGAAAAACTATATTAAGAACTGTAAAACAACCAAGAATATCATACATCACTCAATGGGCATTTTATTATTATTTCCCTTTCAAACTACAGATTGATGAACAATGGTTTGAACACGATGTTGTTGTTGCTGGGTACAGTTCTGTGATCACGGACAAAACACAAAGCAGGCACCACACCACGCATGGTTCCACTTTCTCAGCTGCACCTAATAAAATGTCCAGTGGGCGTATGTTTCTTCAGGCTCATGGTGACATATTTATTTACATTACAAGGAAAACCCTACATGTATTTTTGCCCATTCCATAAATCATGAGCATGTGCAAATGGGAAAACCTACATCAAGTTACCAAGTATAGTCCTGCTACGGAAAGTACTTATTTTTGGCACTGGAATTAAATATTGCGTAAATAAATCAGAGGTGACTGAAATTAATCTTTGAGTGTTTTGTAACCGTGTCACGACCGGCGGTAAATAAAGATCTGTGTGCGTAGAGAAAGTGCAGAGTCAGCTCTTGTCCTAATAGTGGCTCAGCAGCTGGGAGACATGAAGCTTGCATCTTTTTCACCGTGACACTAACAGCAAAGGTCTGGCCATCCCGTCATCCTCCCAGGTAAAAATAGACCGAAGCAAGTGACCCCTATGTCATGATACAACATAAATTTTGTTTGACACAATATTTATTGAAAACATCCTCTGGTTGGGAGCTTTTGCGTGCTTTCTGCAAAAAAAAAAAACCTTTAAGGCTCTTTTTCCTCCCTGCTGGCCACACCCACTCCACTGCTTCAGCCAATGCCAACAATGGAAGGTAGTAACATGGTGTGGCTTCTTCACTTAAGGCCCTCTTTCTTCCTGCTGGTCATGTTGACTCCACTTATAAATCCAATGCAAACAATGCATGAATAAAACAAAATACAACTACTGGTATGTTTTTGATGCAGAAACAGCTATACAACGTGATAGAAAGCCCCGAAAAGTTGTGTAGCATAATCAGTTTTTTTTCCTGATAGTCATTCCTTGTAACGATCTCCTTGCACTGCCCCTGCCTCTGAATCACCTCCACATGATAGTATCAGCCATTAGCCTCACTGCTCACATTCATTCACCCTTTGTCTCAAGGACCATGCTGAGTTTACAAATAGCTGTGGTGGCTTCAAATCATTAAGACCCCTGTTTAGTATGGTCTGTACAGCACTTAGTAGGGGAGGGCCCTAGTAAGTGTGTTACATTTTCTGGATTATTTTTGTCAATGTTGCCAAATTGTTGCTGTTTTTTTTTTTATGTTTTGAAGGTTAAAACTGTAAATGATTTGTATATGTGTTATGTGTTTCTATATATTAATTTAATTCATGTGTTATATTATTACTTATTTGTGCCTTTGACTATTTCTGTTTTTCGGATTTGCATTGCCAAAATATTGTATGATGCACTGCGTAAACTGGTGATTATGTATATTAAATCTTCCTAAAATGCTCTGTATTTTGAAAAATCCCTAATGCTGATAGCTTTAAGTATGCGAATATTGCATTATCTATTGCTGCTTCTTCCCCATAGGACAATCGTTTTGCACTTAACTGCACTGCCATGTCAAAAAATATTGGTGACTAGTACAGCACTTGTCCTTATAAACTTGACTCCAGAATGAATAATATATATATACGACTTTGGCCAAAGAAACTGGTATTATTGTCACTATATCATATCATTGTGAAGTATGTCTAATTGTGTATGCTCTGTATGGTTTTTGTTGTTGAAATGCAGTCATGAATCTTGTATGCATCTGTTTGTTGTGATATTCTGTATTTATGCTTGTTTTCATGCTGACAGAACCACTTTGTGTAATGTTCAGCTTAGGGGAAAAAAAAACATTAGGTGTCAACAGCCCTGAAGGGAGGTCAGGAAATAACATGCAAAATATGATCGCACCAAATACTGTTCTCAAGGCGCTGAGAGAGTCTGCTGTTTTTAGATTGAGATAATCAGCAAGGCTGCCCCTGTCTTTTGGGAGCATATCCATCACAATATTGAATTAATTTACATTTTATAAACATTATGGGATATGTTTCCTACAATGTCTTCCTTTAAAGACAACCACCGTAATAGCACCATACATCTTTTAAGTGCATTTATTTGTGCTTTGGAGGTTGTAGGTTAAATTCTCAGATTGGTCGACCATGACTTAGTCTTCACGTCCTACTTGTTCTCTCAGCTTTCCTCCCACTGTCCAAAGACTTGGAAGTGTTAGGCGAATTGGTGAATGCTCCTATGGTGAATGGATGTGAGTGTGCATTGTTGTCTGTCTGTGTATGTCTCTGTGTCAACTCTGTGACTAATCCTGGTAGTTTCACACCTCAAGCCCATAGTGTTGCGATGTCTCCAGTCACCTACAACCTCTAATAGGAATAATCAGAAGATAAATTACTTAAGACTTAGTTTTCTGGTCGTAGTTTGAGGTAATCAGGCCACCCCTGTCAATTGAGAATACTATCTCCATCATGGTATTGTATTAATTTACATGTGATTCAGTAGGGCTGAGGTATATAACATGAGTTTACTGCTGCAGCCAGGGACAGCGAGGTTGTAACTTAGCAACAGCATCTTTATTTAGAGCCCTTGTGTGTCCTCTCGTGGGTCAAGCTATGCCAGCTCCCATTGGGCGGCGAGGGTGTGATGAAGCATGATATCCATAATTACTCCCATAGATAAACACAGGAAACAGGCGTGACACAACAGGCTCTATTCAAAACACATTTTCACACCATTGTTTAAACAGATGAGATTTGACGCAACAGCAGTGGTATATATTCATAGATCATTTTACATTTAACACGGTCTTTACGGTTCAGGGAAAAAGACTACTATCCCCCGGTGGTACCTTTTGAGGATGTGTATTTTAAATATTTTGCAAGATAATTATTTTGATATTTTATGTTGTGTTATTTTATATATTCTTTTAATTCGTGGCTTTTTTTTGCATTTTGTGACCATTTTTGTTAGGTTAGAAAAGTGAACCTCCAATGCTTATAGCTTCAAGTATGTGAAAAATGTGTTTTTTCTATTGCTGCTTTTTTTTGTACTTGACTGCACTGCCATCATTGTGCCATGTCAAAATGTACTATAATTAAAAATAGCAAGGCATATTGGGTATTTAAACAGATGAAGTAGTTATGAAGCAACAACAGTGAGCCATTGAATTATAATAGTGGTCCATACATTCAAAGATCATTTACATTCACAACAGCTCTGTGCAGCGTTGCTTTCCTCAGCAGTCACACTGAGAGAAATTGCATCTATATGTCTGTCAAGAGCAATTTGGATGCAGCCCATCCTCTCTCATAAGTACAGGACTTTGGGAGGGTTTCTGCAGTACTTGACTTTATAACTGTGGTTTGGGTTTCTGCATTCATAGTCAAGCTGTCAGTCTCTATACAATCTTTAGCATTCATAACAATCTTCTTAAGCCAAGCAGCAACCAAGCAATCTGTCTTCTTTGTATTTGCTGATCGGCTAATTGTTTTAGGATGAGTTGGCATACAATACTTTGGCAAATATTGAGAAATACAGTAAAGTATTTATTTTAAATTGAATGATTAACAAAATGAGGTGAGCTTATCTGGAATCAGGATTTTATATGGTATCTTAACATTGTGAGAAATAGTCCATTGCCTTTGCTTCGAATTAATAATTATCTTCACCTGGTTTAGCTGATCTCGACATCAGAGTCATCATCATCATCTGAGTCTGTCTGGGGCATCCCTGGATTTAGATGCTTCTTCTAAATGCTCACTTTACATTTTTTTTAAACCCAATAAAAAGTAAAGTAAACTAAATGCTTCTCAGACCTATTTTATTGTAAATCATTTCTTATCAACAGATCTCTTTGTTAAATAACTTGCTGCTTAACACCTTTTCCCTTGTATAGGCACCACAGAGGACAGCCGCTCCGAGCCAGAGGTTAAGAGCTGTCCCTCCAGCTATTGCAAAGCCATCTGTCCCATCCATTTAGACTCTGGACCAGACTTCACACCCTTTTAGTATTACACTGTAATAACCACGTACTTTCTTTGTGTTATGCAATTAAAGTAAATACACCTGGCGTCTGTCTTGTCTGATGAGCTGTCTAATTGTACCATCCATCAAGCTTAATAGAACAGAGACACTAATGCAATGCCATGCAAAGATTTATGATAGGGCTGCAAATACCAGTATATTAAAAATGTTCATGTATTGAACATTATTGTCTTCATCTGAGATTTGTACAAAAACATTATGCAATTATAGCTTTAAATAAAATTGTGTTATGAATATGAGTTTGCCTTGATTTAGTCTTTGTTTAGCTAGTTTGTTTAGACCTGTATTATACGGTTTAGTCCTGGTTTGGGCTTGATTCAGACCTGCTTTAGGTCCCTTGTTTAGCCCTTGATCAAATCTGGTTTAGACCTTGTTTGGACTGGGATTAGAAGTGACTGATAAATTTAGATCACTGTTTAATATGTAAAATATATAGATATATCAGTCAAACATTATTGCAAAACTCAACATAGTTATTACATATGTGCATACCCAGTCTTATACCAACTGCATAGTTTTGTACTTTTGTATGACTCTTGAAATAACCTTGATTTAAAACAGTTATCACCTTGTTAGTATTCAAGATGACAAGCCCCTGGTGCAGTGGTGTCAAGTCCATTTGAATGTGGCATTCAGAGGTGGTACTTTCCGTGGATTTCTCTGCACAGCTTGTAGTATTAAGAGTCTGTTCTGCCACCAGCGGATAGAAAGAGCACAAAAGAATGCAGAGGAGAGCCACTACAGCGTAGACAATAACTTTATGCAATATTGTTGTTGAAAGAGGAAAAACTCAATATAAAGAAACTCCACCAGTCTTAGTGAAAAACATTTTATAAGAGCTTAAGAGATATATGTTTTACATTTTGCATGGCTGAGTCCACTATTGTATGTCCTTTTTTGGTGGCTTGATAGGGCCAATCGATGGAGGTCGGTTGGTGAAGGGATGCCACTGGCCTTGAATGCTAGGGTTGTCTGAGTGGAAGGGTTTTCTGATCCGGATGATGTCCAAGCCAGACTGATTGGTTAATTTGGTCAAAAGCTCAGAGATCTGTGGTGCTGTTTTGGATGTGACAAGTTCTTCCCTCACGGTGCCATTTACTGCAGAGAGACAAAACTGAAATTATAATAATGAGCAATATCGGGATAATAAGCCAGCCTAGAATTTAAACACCAAGCTTTATGAGACAGTGTTACAATGCCCCCTGTCTGAAGCTGTATGTAATTGCAGTATGATCTGTCTGTTTACTCAGGTATTTTCTAAGCTATTATAATGATTCACACACACACACTGTAACATTTGGCATTTTAATGTGCATTATTGCTTGCCTACTGAATGCTACAGCTTTTAAATGAATGGCAATTAAACAGCCTCAAACTACAGCAGCAGTTTTGGCCAATAAAACCATCCAGGCATTATACAAAATACTAAAGCAACAATCAAAACAGTTAATCAAGAAAGTGCTAATTCAGTTTTTCATAACCAGCTTATAAGGGTAGAATCCATTTTAAAATCATTCACATATATGATGACTTGTTATACAGCTTGCATTAATATGGAATTAGACCAAGTAATGAATAGGCAGCTTTGTTTGGAATACATACGATATTCAGCAACTATTTTCGGTATCCGAGAGGATTGAGGAGACACATAAACAACAGTCCCGGGGTTTTTCTTTGCATAATCCACCACACCTTCTTCAATAAAGTCTCTGTACAAAAACAATAATCACATATTGTCCATGTTTATGAAATAGCACAACTTAAAACACCATGTATTGAGTTAAATTGTTATATTATGATTTGCCCAGGGTAATAAAGTTGCAAATAACCTATAATATAAACGTAAGTGCAAAACTGTATTGTAAAGGATCAGTACATATGCATTGCTAATGACGTTACAGACAGGCGTGGGCACCAACATAAAGGTTGCTTCAGGTTGAGTTTGATTACAGCTAAACCACTGTAAATTATGACTGATCAAATGTAAAGTCGATTTTGTTTTACCTGACTCCTAAAGAGCTCTGTGCGTTTTTGGAGAAGATGATGGAGACGCGTTTGAGCTGACAGACATATCGACCCACTCCGTTTTGAAGAACGCTTTTGAGAAAGCGACTCGGGGTCCCTCTTGAAGTCATATTTATTGACGTGCTACCGACCACATATACTATAAGATTAAACCATCCAAATAAAATTAAAATGCGATTATATTAGTAGAGGACAAAGTGACGGACATTAACCAAAAAATGAACACCATTGTCCGTCGCTATAATGGTCCGCTGGAAACACATGGGGGATATGTGTATTATGTTTCGAGTACACTCTAATTAGATTATATTAGATTAAATGAAACCTTAATTCGACATACGATTTATATCTAGAGAAAGTATTGTATCTAAAGAATCTGAAGCTATATGTCTGTATTGTTTGTGCGGTACTTTTGTGCTGTGTTCCACACGGAGTTGTTTTGAAAGCACACCGAAAGCCCGGGCGCAGCACACAGAAGCATGGAGGGGCGTGCGTTCAACAAAATAATCTGTAAGATCAACTTTTCTTTCTGTATTGCACATTTTACTACTTTCTACGACTTCAGCCTCTAGTCATGATGGCTAATCGTGTATATCAAGATCGCCAAACCAACTAACCAAATTATATATCTATATATTTGAAAGTATTTTTAAGGCAAAACTCGATAGCATACAGTATAATGGCAAATTATGTTTGTTTTGTTTTGTCTCTTTCAGGCTCAATGTCCTAAAGCAGATACTCAATGTGGAGGAGCTTGCTGCTGAGGGGGTCCACTTGCCTGTTGCAGGTTGGAGCCCCTAAAGTGTCCCCACAAAGACTACCGTCATCTTTAAGACATTTCACTTACAAACACACTTTCAAACCAGTCTCTTCTCTGTGGAGAGTCCAAGACACAGACTGTCTTTCTACCCACCTAAGGATTAGTAGGAGCTATAAAAAGGATGCCATGTCTACAGGAGAGTTCCCTATTAGCCCTATAACTGTCACAGATATCAAACAGTATCTTCGCTCTAAAGAGGTTCCCTTCCACGATGGATACAGCTGCCTGCACAGCCCAAGCATCTTTGTCGATCCAGTGTCAAGGAAAGACAGATTTTCATTGTTTATTGACAAAACTACTGGGAAGTTTCTATGCATGGACACATTAGTAGAAGGGAGCTGGGAGGACCTACAGGACTGTCTTGAGGTAATGCCAAATGATGGACAGGACTTCCTTAGCCCCTCAGTGCTGCTGGGATATCCTGAGAGTGAAGAGGAGCAGGAGGAGAGAGACTGGGAACTGAAGGAGGTGCAGAGAATTTGGTCTTGTTCTATACCTCTTACAGATGTCACAGAAGAAGAGGCCCAGCTTATTAAAACCATGTTCCAGGTATACAATTTTGACTTATCTTTGAGTAAAAGTAGGTCCTACATTATATTAAGAACTGTTAGCTCTTTGAAGAAATTATTTTTGTGTATATTTGTTCATGTGTATATAAGTTCAGTGATTAAGAGGCTTAAGTAATTGCGTCAATACTCATCTTGTATATTAACGAGGACCTACCATATACAAAGCATTTGTGGGAAAAAGTCTTTATTACAGTATTTGCTTTTTTGCTTAGATTACCAAAATCACCAATGCTACCTTGAAAAAGTTTGGAGTGCGACTCTTCAGGCCTACAAAGAGCTTAGTTTTCCCCTGGTTTGGAGGACCGGACTGTTCATTGAAGGGCATCAAGCTGTTGTCAGCCCAAATGACTGACAATGATAAAGTTACTTACAATGAGGCTACTTTTCCCAGGTCCAGTGCCTACTACAACTTGTTTGGCCTTCCTCTGGTGGGCCGCATGGACTCGGAGGTGGTTTTGACAGGGAGTGAATTGGACTCTTTAGCTGTAAGTCAAGCTACCGGACTCCCCAGTGTTGCTCTACCGCGTGGTGTGAGCTGCCTACCACCGATCCTACTACCCTACCTCGAGCAATTCAAAAGGGTGACTCTTTGGTTAGGGGCAGATATACGCTCATGGGAAGCCTCTAAGATATTTTCGCGTAAACTGGGTCTGAAGAGATGTTCATTGGTGCGTCCCGGGGAGTTCAGGCCTTGTCCGGTTGAGGCACTGGCCCAAGGCAAGAACCTAACCCGAATTATCAACACCTCCATCCCGGCAGCACACAAGTCTATAGTGTCCTTCAAACAGCTGAGAGAGGACGTGTACGGGGAGTTACTGGACAAAGAGCAGGTGGCAGGAGTCAAGTGGTCAAGGTTTCCAGAGCTAAATAGGATCCTGAAGGGACATCGTAAAGGAGAGCTGACCGTTTTTACAGGTAATGTCATTTATAAAACTATAATAACTATATGGTAGTTAGTCTATTTTGGTTCAGTGTCCTGTGTCAGATGTACTACACTTTAAGGTCTAGAGTTGCTTGCCCCAAACTGCTAAAAGTGAAAGGACATTCATGCATAAAAGTATATTTGCTTGGTCTTTTAGGTCCAACTGGAAGTGGGAAGACAACCTTTATCAGCGAGTTGGCCCTGGACCTTTGCCAGCAGGGGGTCAACACATTATGGGGAAGCTTTGAAATCAACAATGTTCGTTTGGCTAAGATCATGCTCACACAATTTGCCATGCAGAGACTGGAGAATAACTTGGAGCAGTACGATTACTGGGCTGACAAGTTTGAAGAGCTGCCACTTTATTTTATGACTTTCCATGGACAGCAGAACATCAAGTAAATTGAGTAGATATGTTCATTTTAGATTTGGCATGTTTTATATATATATATCTATGCTCCTGACTGTATATTTGCTTTTTATAGGACTGTACTTGACACTATGCAGCATGCAGTGTACCTTTATGACATCAACCATGTGATCATCGACAATCTACAGTTCATGATGGGCCAAGAAAACATCACAGTAGACAAGTAAATACATACAAATACAAGTTATCCATCAACTTCATCAACAAAATAATACACATTGATCTCCAGGTTTGCAGTGCAGGACCACATCATCGCAGCGTTCAGGAAATTTGCTACTAACAGCAGCTGTCATGTGACTCTGATCATCCACCCGAGAAAAGAGGAAGATGACCGAGATCTACAAACGGCCTCAATCTTCGGTTCTGCCAAGGTACATTATGCACTTTCAAGTCAATTTTATTTGTATAGCTCTATACAACACCAAAGTTGCCTCAGAGGGCTTCACAAAAAGAGATGTATGTAAACAATAAACAAGGTCATTGCAAACAACAGGACTGTCCCAGGACATCCCCTGTCCTTAGACCCTCCATCGCGGCAAGGAAAAACTAAAAAATTATTGGAAGTTATGGGAAAAAGAGAAACCTTAGGGAGAACCACATGATAGAGGGATCCACTCCCAGGACGGACAGGCCATAGATGTGTCCAGGACTGATGGATGAGGTCCTTGTGCTGAGAGAGCTCAATGTGTGTGTGTGGATGCAGCAGATTTAGTGGTACATCCAAGTGAATGAGGAGAGAGTAGAAGGGGGCATCCAGATGAATGAGGAGATGCAGCAGGTTTCGGTTGGGGGTGAGGGGATCCAGATGAGACACGAACAC
>JAVQKC010114416.1:0-25108 GCA_036025475.1 Philypnodon macrostomus
TTTGAGTTATCGCGTTCACAGCTAGGATCTGCGGACGCGGACGCGGACGCGGACGCGGACGCGCACCGACGTGATTCCATAATATCGGCGACACGCTGTTTTCGCCGATATAATAATTAGCCTGTTTCATCCACTCGCAGATGCCTGGACTTAAAGCTCTCTCGTTCCCAAATACGGCCCATGTGAGGAGGTGCGGGTCCGACACGCACAAAGAACCATGGGAGTCAGCAACACACACACACACCACTGCTGCTGATGTCAGGAGCTATTAAACACACAGTCTATCTCATCATATCACTTTAATCTCCACAGGTGGCAAATTCAGGCCCTCGGGCCAATCGTCAGCATGTCTCCACAAAACAAATCAACTCAGACGCACTCACTACCCTCCTGTCACACTGCACACAGCTTTATTTAGTGTTTGTGTCTGTCTAAGCCACTTTAAACTAACATAATGCAGTTTTAGTAGCTCCACGGGTGACCAGTGAAAGGAACTACTTCAATTATTAGTGTGAATTTAAGCAAAAAAGGAAAATTCAGGGTTTACTGGTCTAAACTGGGCGTGAATCAAAACTCAGAATGCTAAACCATGACCAGACCAGTGCTGAACCAGGACTAAACTTAAGCCTTTGCCAAAATTGCAATATCAATCACTTAATTAATAAAATAAGTTCCTTTTGTAAATATTTCTAGCCTATATCATCCCAAAAAATTGTGTGGATTCAAAATGCATCATTTTGACCCAAGGCCTTGCTTCTCAAACCTCTGGAATTTTGCACCCACCTTCTCCTGATCAGCCAGTTATTCACACAGCTCCTCACAGTCCAGTGGTTTCTGGCCACAGCGAGGTACACCAGTCAAAAATGTAATTTTCTGCGAGATTACACATGATAATGACTCGCTTAGCCAGGTCGCCATAAATTATGACTTCCAATTATAGATGCATAAGTATCGATCTGTCAACAGAAGCAGTGAGAAGGAAGGTGGAGCTGGAGACCCAATGTTATGTTTACTGTTTTTCCTCATAATGAATTAACCTACAAGCAAAAGATGTGCGTTCAGGGAATAATCAAACTGCCTTCAAAGTCAGATCAGAACAAGTAGAGATGGTTGAGAGATGACTTCACCTGGGAGTGTGCACAAGTACATCACCTGGGCTCACACTGCTCCCACATGCATCCAAACACCAGACTGTTTCTAAGCAGACTTAACATTTGCAGCAATTACAAAAGCCAGCCTCTCCTCCTTATTGCTTGTCTAAAGGATTTTGTCAATATTCTTAATACTCACTGTCAGTTTCATGCACTGCTTTGGCTCGCTTCTCCTCTGTATAGCTGCAGTCAGTCAGCTCAAGGACAAACGCTCCGGCTCTCCTTCGCCTCCAGTCTGTGCAGCTCAGCGATGCAGCAGCGACACACACACACACACACACACTGGAGTTTACCTGGGAGGGCGTCCTGTGAGAGCGCAAAGTGGAAGACAGAGGTTATAGAAATATAAGAGACCAAGTGACCAGCGTTGCTTTATATAAAATGGGAGGTGGTTTGAAAAAGGGGTAGTGCGCCTGTATTCCCCAAGATACAGAATAGTGAATCTAAAGACAAGGGCAAACGAGGGAGAGGAGAGAGAGTCATATTTCAGCGATGTCGAGTCAGCATGTGGTGTGTTGATAGAGTTAGTACTATTTAGAGGCAGTTCTAGGACTGGTGTGTACTGTGCATTTACATTGACTAGAAAAGTTTGGATGAGTCTGGTTTGTAAATGATAGCCAAACTGATAAAAAAAATTCACTTGCATCATGTACTTGGCTCTGTTTCTGTGGAATAAGTGATGAAATACTGGCAAAATGAAATGTAATATTAGAAAGGCTTTAATAGGTTCCAATATTTTGCTGATATTTTATTGCAGCATCTTAGAGGCATTGCTATTAATTTGGGACAAGGTGCCAAATGTTTAAAATACAACATTTCATTTATTGTTTAATAAACACAGAAAAAAGGAGGAAAAACTGGCATTCAATTAGAATTGAATTGTTTTGATGTCTAAACTCAAATAGGGCATATATTACTGAACACACATAATTCTTATTGAAACTACATAAAAACACACACAGAGTTTTAAAGTTTAATTATTCTTACAACTCACATCATTCATGATGACATAGTGTTGATTAAATCTTACTTCTTTACAACCGTGGTTGTGTATTTGAAGCCTTATGTCTGACAATAGGACTAGGTCAATACATGGTACAGTCTCAAAAATAAGAACATAATGTACATGGAGTTGGCATGTATGTATTAGGTAGACAATGTGGCTAAATTAGTGGGGAGTGAGTGTAGTAGTAACGGTATGTTGGCACAATCACACAGGTATGTGCTCGTCTGTATTAAACCTTATTATATTTTAATGTTAGGCTAAAGAAAACCATTGTGGCCCTACAGTATTTAGGTCTTCCTCTACTCAGTCTCAGTGTACTCACAGTGTATGGAATGCAGGTATACTGCGGTTTGTTACACACTTTAAACCTACATACACATGTAGGTCTAAAGTTTACAGATGAAAAACAGTCAGTGCTGTTTATGATGTTTCTGTTAAAATAAACAATACAACACGGGCATTCCATCCTTACAAATGACCCTAATATTAATACAATAAAAATAACCTAAAATAATCTTGAGGTATGGCCCACTTTTTTTTTTTATTCCAAAAGTTGTGCAATACAAAAACCTCTGAACTTGACCAAGCATCTGCACAGTCCTCACTGGTGCATGCTACTCTCAGTTACAGTAATGGCCACTTAACCTGAACAGGTCTAAGGTCAAAGTGCTGAGGCAGCGTGAGGCAAGTACACACTAACAATGAAGCATCATTGTCATTAGTTTAGACTCAGCCCTCGGGTGCCTCAGTGCTGAAGGTTCCCCAATATGGGAAAGTTGATCACCTCTTCTTCTTGGGCCTTTTATCGTTGAACTCCCTGAGCAGTCCTTGTCTGTTTGTCCTGAGCCACCCCAGTCCGCCTCAGGCACATCAGTTCAGTTGAACCCCAGCCCTGTGCCTTTGGGGCGCTGTGTGGCTCGGACCGGCTCAGTTACACCCCTTCCTTCAGGACCCAGGCCCATGCCGGGGGACCATCCCATGCTCTGCAACATCCTGTTGCCCATGTTTGACTCTGGGATGGGTGGAGCATTCTCACCAACAACTGCTGAAACCAGAGGTTACAATTCACATTGAAAACTGCAGAAGAAGAAAAATAATGTAATTCTATTAAGCTTTCTTATCATACAAATGTGTAGTAAATAAACGTAAACAGACACATTCCTAATATTTTCACTACTTCAAACCTCTTCAAAGTATTCAAATCTAAAATGCCAGTGTCCAGTAGCTTTCATCACTTCTCTTGCTTTTGCATTTTAACAACCCAACCTTCAGTTTTAAGTCTTTAATCAAATTCTGCCTCCGAGTGGACATTTACATGTAGTTTAGATGTACTTCACATGTGCTTCAGGTATCAAGGCAATTTGATGGTGCTAATATAGAGGTTGTGAATTATATACAAGTACTTTATATAAGTTAAAATGTGGCATCTATAAAAGGCACAAATAAGCTAGACACTATGCTCGGTCAAGGTCATTCCCAAAGTAATGTTAAATAGGAATCACTGGTTCAGGCAATTTCCCATTCATGTTGTAAATACAGAAATATCCATCCACACCAGTACTCACTGTGTTCACGTTTCCCTTGCTACATAAAGACACATTAGCATTTAGCCCTAAACCTCAGTCTTGTCACCGTCAATGTTTTAATATAAATATGTGAGTAATTAGGTCACAACACATGAAGGGGGTGCTACCCTGGGTTATAACAGCCATTCATCTTTAAAATGCATTGTATTGTTTTTTTCCTCTGAGTTGAAGGCAGAAGGTAAAGAGGACAGGAGGCTGGTGAACACACTGTGCAGAAACATGAAAAAGAGAAAACTAGAGCCAAAAATACAGTAAAAAGTAGCAGTTGGTAGTAAGTGCCAGATGGTGCGTGAGGAGGAACTAGGTGCATCCAATACCTGAGGGGCCTGTCAAACTGAGGGGGGCTGCTTTTCTCCTCCGCTTCACATCCCCTGTACACAGAGAGCCCAGGTGTCCACTGGTCTGCCTGATCAACACACAAGACACAGTCAAACATGGGAACATTTAGAGCATCAGAGTGAACCATAAAGGAATGATGTCTAGTGTCGTCCAAAGAACACAGAAATGTTGTATTCTTATACTACTGGCATCAGCAGCCTCTACCTCACCTATGCTCTCCGCATCATAACAAAATATAAAATATATTCAGAACAGACTATTGTTTCTAACTACAATACATGTTTATTAATGGGTAAATATATGTTTAAAAATAAAATATTAATCTGTCTCTTACCTGCTGGCTGTTTTCACAGAACAGCTCCTCCGATGTCCTCTGTCTGTGCGTGGATCCCAGTGCAACTGTAGTAAACGTCAAATATTACACATTAGACAAAGGCCTAAGTATTAATTCTGCATTTAAAATACATTAAAATAGAAACAGGCATTTGACCCACTTGTCCATGCTCTCTTCTTAATCCTGGGGTAAACCATGGCCTAAGCAAGACATACAGTTTACAACAAGTGACAAATGTAGTGCATGTAGTGTGAGCAACGCATCCTAACACAGACACTCACTCATGGGGGTCCTGGGTTTGTCTGTTCAGTCTCTCATTGAAGCCTTGGCTCGTACTGCCCTGAAGCCCTGCCTCTGAGGCTTGTTGGTTTCCATGGAGACGACTTAATCGCGCATGAAGGCCTGTGGGAAAAAAAACAACACTGGTTTAAACTAAATTATGTATATATATTTAGATATCAATACATAAATAAATACCATTCTCTATAGTAAACTGAAATCCTTGCATTGTACAAACATAATGCACCTAGATGCAAACTTAGATACCTCACACCCAAACTGATGGCGATGCCTATTTAATGTGAACTTAATGCCTCCTGCTGGCCAAAAATTTTACTACACACCTTGACAGTATTTTTGATAACCACAGAACCAATGTTATAAAGTATTCAAGTTATTCTGTGTAAAGCCACGTTTAGTGTCTATCCCGTCTAGTTGGTCGCTAGTACAAATGTAAACAATTTGCTTTAAACACCCGGCGAAATACTGCTCTGACAGCAGGTTTAGACAGGGGCGTGAGAGGGCGAGGACTAAATCAGGTCTAGACCAAGACTAGACCAGGTCGACATGACTGGTAAAGTTAAGATCCTCCTCAGCCAGTCCTGTTGATAATCTCATCATGTTTGTGTTTCTATGTATCTTTATTTGATATGATTAGTCAGCCTTGAAAGAGGGACCTCTGCTTTGGATCGTACAGGTCACACAATATCCATCTCAGAAGACTCAGAAGACTCTGACATACATCCGTCAGTATTCCTGCCTTTATAAACGCACAAAGATGTGTTTCAATGCAGTCCGGTGTGAATGCGGCATAGATCTATGCATCACACTTTTCACATGGGAAACAGTAACAGCGCTCCACATTTCAGAATCTAGGCCCTAGACAGCACAATGTAGTTCTGCCCAGATGTTACAATACCTCTTTGTGCTCCAGGGCTCATAAGGGGAAATGATCCTGTGAGAATACTGTTAAAAACCGGATCGGCCAAGTCCAGCTCCTCTGAAGGGGTCTCCCGCTCCCACCAGGGGACCACTCCTGCCACACCACACGCCCCTCCAGGTACTGTCCCGGGACCAGGCTCACCCTCGTAGAACCAGTCACTCTGCTCATCATCACCTGCAAAAAGCATTGGTTCAACTTTAGGCACGCTGAATGAAGATAATGGAACTGGATTATATGCACAATTTTCTTTTTCTAGTTGATGACAAAAACCTCAACCTTTACAACCATTAATTTTTTTTCATAATTGAAATAATACCTTGTCTTCCCTCATCATTGGTAAAGAGCCCACCATCACTGCTGTTACTGACACTGCTTGTTTCACTGCAAAAAGACAGACAACAATGACTATATTGAGAAGTACAACTTATTCTATGCGTTTACTGTTGCTATGACACATGTAGAAATGATTACCTGAAATCAGGTAATGAAATTATAGATGGGTGTTATGTGACAAATAAAACGGCACTAACCACCTGTCACTCATGTCCTCATCTGAACCCTTGTGCTCCTCTAACTCCATCTTGTCTTTGGATCCTTCTGTTGGAGAAGAAATGTGGTCTTCACTCTCCACCACCACCCCTTCATCTGCAGCCTCTTGCCCCAACCTGTGCATGGCCACTTTTCTCTTCTTCACTCTACTCTTCCCTCCCACCGGCACAACCACAGCCGATCCACAGAGCTCCATGGGACCCCTGCCCTCACCAGCCCCCAGTCTGTGTGGCCTCCCACTAGAGCGGGGTTTTGGAACAGGTGGAGGTCCTAATATGGTAGGTGGTTCTGATTCAGCTGGCGGGTCCACAGCCATACGCTTGACCTTTCTCCTTCGTCGAAGGCTGCGAGTTCCCTCTGCTGAGCCTAGGACTCCTAGGTCGTCAGGCCAAAGCGGTCTTTTACTACGTCCCATTTCAGCTGTGAGCGGGGTGCGGCGTTTAGGACCAAGCTGTTCGTCTGAGTCACTGTTGTCGCGGGCATGACTGTTGGTCGCAGAGATCCCTCCTGTACTGGCACGGTAGTCCTGTGGTAATGAATATTTTGTTAATAAAACAGTACTACACACTGACATCTGACTTTAAGCCTATGCTCTCTTGAACCTTTCTACTGGTCTTGCTGTGTTCTGTAAGTCTGAGATAACTGTTTAACATGTTGAGAGATAATTTAGTGCAATGATTTATGTAAATTCTTTAATTTAGGAGTTGATGTCCTTTTTATTATCTGCTGTACATTTTGCTCTTAACATACATAGTAAAAGTAGGTGGAGAATTTAAACACAAGCAGGAGCTGAACAATATTATTTCTGACCTTGTGCTCTTCCACACTGGATTCTGAGCCCTCACTGAGATGACCTGTCTCCCATGGCGGGTGGGGGTTGTTGGACCGTCGTTTTCTGCCTCTGCGTTTCCGAGCCTGCCTCTTCAGCAGACAGCCCACAGTCAATGCATGATCTCCCCCATCTCCCAAGCCTCCCCGTGCTGCCTGCTCTGAGCTCTCCTCCAGGGCTGACACCAGGTCATGAACCAGTTCGTCCATCGTTCGGCGAAAGTGCCTACAACATAGATTACAATAACAATAATTAATGTAGAAAAATGAACTTAAACAACTCAGTTACTAAGTCCTATGGACAGAGTAACAGACGTGCATTGGAAAAGATAGTACGTGAGTTCACATAGGCCATAGAGCAGAGCTTACTGACATTTACAATATAAACAATAGATCCTCAACTCTGACTTGGTCTTACCAACAACAGCCCTACAGGGATGAAGTCGTCATACGTTAGTAATTTAGTTTTAGTGTATTTAGATTGACTTTGCACATTTCAAAACTACAATAGGCCCAGGAGATGCAACTATCACAGATTTCACCCACACCCATGTTACGTACATGTATGACATACGTACGTACAAGTATTCAGATGCATACCACTCAAATGGAGAGACTGCAGATTTTTGACTGTTTTAGTGAAGAGAAGTATCCATTTGTCCTAAACAAAGCTAGCCTAGTTTCGAGCCTGTTGTTGTTAGCTTTCATTGCTAAAGAAATGCCAACAGTGAGTATCTTTCGGATAAAGTAAATAACTCACATCAAAATCACAACACTCTTGAGTTATTACCGTGCTATAAACGTCTGACTTAATATTTAACGTTGACTGTCTTTCGTCCTAAAACAGTCCTTCGGTGTTCAGATTAGCATTGCCTATCCCGTTAGCACGGCTAGCTTTAGCTTAGTAGCCGGCTGTTTCACGAGATTTGAGTGAACGTGAACAATATGTTACGTCTCGGTGATTTCAAAGTCCGAGACCTACCAGCCTGTTCCCGCTTTGCCGATGGTTTTTCGATTAGCTGCACGGGACATTAAAGCCGAAAATAGCCGAGTAACCTCAGCCAGAAACAACGGACAACGAACATTCACACGACACAAACACCATCCTGACACAAAAGCTGGATCAATACGAGCAGAGGAGCATGAGTAGGACTCCCGTGAAAGCGCCAAGAGGTGCCTTCACGGGCGGTGGGAAACAGAAGCGCTGTTTTTATACTATTGAGTCAAATGCAAATGGTTTAGCAGTATTTACTTTTTATTGTTTTAATGCAGCTTAATGTACAGATACACTTTAACAGATTAAGTAGACATGCATACAGAGAAATTAATACGTTCCAGTATTTACATAAAATATGTATATAATAAAGTAAAAAACAAACAAGAAATATACAAAAAACACATTAACAATCTAAACCACAAGAAACAACTTCCAAATCTGCGAACTTTTTCACAACAAATAGGCTAACAAAAGTGCCCCTACCCCTACTTGAGTATTGCTACTGCAAAATAATATTATTCAAGTAAAAGTAAAAAAGTGTGATTCCGTAAAAGTACTCTTAAAGTACAATGTATTCAATGTTCCTGAAGTAAATGTAACTGAGTAATTGTAACCCATTACTAACCACCTCTGAACTCGTAATACTTGGGTTTAATAGGCTATAGATATCAAACAGTCAACACATTATAACTGACCAAAATATACATTGAATCAAAGTTGTTATATTGTATTGTTAAATCTGTCTTTTAAACTACATCCAGTGATTATTTCTTACATCTTGTTGCAGATTACTATTTCAACACCAGAGAGCAGTATTTCGCTACACGTTTGCCTCCTGTTGGTTGACAGTCAGCTGACCTGAAAAGTGCAAACTACAGGTCACAGGTTGAAACTCATCTGAGACTGTAATATTGTAAGTGGTCAGACCTGGCTTTCAGCCATGACAACAGGTGTCCCGGCTTTCTCAGAATATCAATGACGCAGCAAGACAAGATATACAGTGACAGGTGTCCATATGTATGTATGCGATAACTAGTAACACCAACACTATTATGTACGACATGAATTTATTGTTTGATTGAAAAAGCTAAATCTGTAACAGGAGTCCAGTCCTTCCTCAAATGCCCAAGGAGTCACAGGGTCTGCCTGATGATGACCACACCAAGACAGTCTCAAGTTTCGAAGCAGGGACCCAGGTAAATTTAGTAAGATACAGTCTGTGGGTGAACTGTAGTCAGACACTTGCCGCCATCACAGAGTGAAGACACAAGTTCAAGCACATTGTGGCTTTTCTTTTTAAATACATCACAATTAGCAGAGGACAGGAAGTAAACTGAGAGTGATTTCATGATGGAGTCTTCGGCAGAGGATGAGGAGGAAATATCTGAGGTTGCTGAACAGGATGAGACCACATGGAGCTGGGTAAAGTCATTGTACTGTACTTTCAATCTGTACATGTTTTAGAATTGAATAATAACCACATTTACAGCATGTGTTGAAATATAAATGCACGTTGAACACTGACTGAGACTGTGTCCTAAACATGGCTCAATCCCGACTTCTGACTAACTTTAACACATATAACTGGGTGGGGATGTTACTGGCCCATATAGAGAGGTGTACATTTCAGTGTTCCCCCGTAAGACGATCTGCTCTAACGACTGTGTAGCATGAGGTGGCCAAGAGCTAACATACAAAGCGCCACAAGGATCATGATAATGATCATCATAATCAGAATATTTTCAGCACATAGACTTGATGTGAATACACTGTTACCTTGACAGCTTTTACAGTAAATCCTTTGGAACATGTGTTTCATATAATCTCAGGATTATTCCAGTCTTGTGACATTTAGGAAATTCAGTTTTAATCAGAGGCCTTCATAGTACTGTCTAGGATTATGTAATTAAATAGCTTTAAGCACAGTTCCCTTTTTCAGTAAGTTACACATTTACCATTTACACACAATTAACAGCTGTGCTTGTCTGTGTGGAAGCAAATTTTTCTAGTTATACAAAAATGAGAGGTTAACCAAAAATATGATTTTGTCTAAATAAAAGTTCATAGAACAGTTTGACATCAAGTGTTGTTTGTAGAGTATCTTAGCTGAGTTCAGCTTGTCTCTGCAAAACAAACACTTCTAGCACATGTCAAAGGTCAGCTGAGGGCTCAAGTATCCTCTGACCACACTCATGTGAGCACACACTGACCACTGATAGTACTCACACTGACGAGAGGATTTGCTGCATCCTCAAAGGTCTTCACTCCACTTTGTTTGAGACGGGTTCATAAGTTCTCAAAGTAACTTAAAGTGTTGGTTTCCCTGGAGACAATCAAGAGGTTAGAAGTGCACAAGATTAGATTTAAATACTAAGAAACAAACATCATCAAACAGAATACAACACACTAGTGTACAGTAAGTACAAGAACATGCAGTACTGTGCATAGAATACACAGGTGGATGTGCAATTCAGTATTTTACACAGACAACTGATACATTAAGTCACTGTCACGTGTAAACACTAAACATTTACTGGATAGTGGAGTGAGGGTGAGCAGTTATGTAGCACAAGGTCAGCCTTTAATGATCAGTTTGATGAGAACAATGGTGTAGTTCAGAACATTTAGAACATTTAATATCGCTAAAACATGAGCGTTTGAACAGAGCATTAACTGTGACAAACTGCCACATACATATGCACAACAAAGACTAACTACTTTTCTGTTTCGTAACTTTTGTTGAAGCACTTTCCTCCATTGTTCACGTAATAATAGTCGGTGGCTGATTTGATCTCTCTAAAACAGCTGACTGATCCTTTTTGAGACAAGCTGCCTTCAGTCTGGAAAACCAATTAGAGCTTCATAGACATACCCACTGTTATAAACCACTAGGCCTACAGCTTCTGGACAGAGCAGCTACACGTGATGAAATTGGATACGCTATTTTATATCTTATTCATTCATAATGCACAGCCTAGTTCACAAAAGTCAGTTGCTTTATTACATCCAGTATATACCTGCTTTCATTGTGGATAATTGTAGCATGTTTATTTCTCATTCGCATGGTTTCACTTCAGGGTCTCAGTGTGTCCCGAGCAGCGCTGTGATTGGTCTGAAAGATCACCTCACTGTCGCTCGACTCGCTCTCTCACTGGTGACTTCAAACGCTGACGTCTACGTGTTTCCCGCCGTCAGCTGCTCCGTGCACTTTCTCACGGTTACCTCTGAGATTAGTAGCGTGATAATTGTGAATAGTCCATTATTTTTCAAACATACATACATCCTGTTAAAATTCACACTTGTGCCATTTTACGCACACAATATTCTGTGTATTACTATGTATTTTTTTACAATCAGACTATTATAGCACTATTACACATCCACATCTTTATATATATTGCCCAATTACTAGCTATATAATTTGAAACTCCACAAAACTGCTCATTTCTGTTGCCACTGTGGCATCTTCGACAGTGCGTAACCCTTCCAGTGCGCGTCGCTGATTGGTCAGTAGGCGGGTGTTCGCTGTCAATGATGAAGTCATTCGTTGATTTCCTCTGTGAAGAGCAAGCTCGATCGGACAGACACCGGAGGACAGAACTGAGCATCGCGTTTATATACCAACCACACGCTTAAATGGTGCGCCTCGATGACAGTGGGGGACATACGGACTCAAACGGCTTCACCGGGACATGGGCGCATTATAATTTCAAGTGCTGTCATTGGCCTTAGAGGAATCTCAATAGAAAACGTCAACATATACAACTCTTGAAGGTAGGCGCTGATTCACGTTCAAAGTCTGCAGACCTAATGATGAAATGCGCTCTATATTCTGTAATGGCTAACCCAAAACCAGCCTAAACTATGTAGCTACTGTCTTCATTGTTAACCATCCAGTTTCATTTCATATATTGATTCTAATGATCTTTTCCCCATGTGGTTGGAATGTTGTTGCTGATTGGCTGCTGTAACTGAGCACATGTATGAGGCTGATCTGGATTTCAACAAAACAGCAACATTAGATGTGACCCAACCAGATTCCTTCTCCTTATCTTCATAACTGCACCCATAATAACACACAGTTCATTTGCGTGAATGTCCGCGTGAGACCTAACGCACTGCTGTCATGTTGCTTCCTTTTTATCTGTATCTCTAAGGTCTATTTTTAGCCCAGGCTCTGCAGTGTTTCACACAAAATCCTTTCTGGGCTGAATGTGCTGCTTTGCAACTCAATACGTGGTTGGAAAAAAGTTCAATTAATAATGCACTGCTGCTTGTCGTATAAGGAATGTGTTTATGTGATCTGGCTCCAATTTGTCTGCTCCTGTTGGTAATCAGAGAGGCCTTTTTTGGGGTTATATGTGTTCAAAGATAAAGGGGGACCCAAGGGCACTGTTCCAGCTCTCCTTACTTTGCACACACTGGCAGATGAGGCCAGGGCAGACTCCCCTATTTTTTAGACTTCTTGCTAAGATATATTTTGGATGTACTAATATCTCACGTGCAAATTCTATTGAAAGGATAATGTTTACATGTATGTTGTCATGTCATATGTTCAATTTCACTTAATACTGTGCTAAAATGTTAGACAATTATTGATTAGATTAGATTTAGAGCCCATCATTGATTCACTCCACAGTGTTAAACTACACATTAGCTACATTTGCCCTGAGGCCATGTGCCAGCTGTACCATACCATTGGTTTCTCCAGCCATGACCAAACCCAATCATAGTCATACAAGGCTGGGTAGGTAAAGTCATATGTGCCATAGTCTGCACAAGATTAACCTAAAAAGGAATATGCCTGCTCTTGTTTACTGCCTGGGGACATAACTCCTCCCATTTCCAGTTGTATTTTTAATTGGAATGATATTTATATGATTGTTTTACGATGTTTGACTGTATTTTTGCTCCTAACTATTTTTAACAGACCCGCCAGACGATGAACTACGTAGGTCAGCTGGCTGGGCAGGTATTTGTCCAAGTCAAAGAACTGTACCGTGGCCTGAATCCTGCCACACTTTCCGGATGCATCGACGTTATTGTGGTGAGACAACCTGATGGGACTCTGCAGTGCTCACCTTTCCACGTTCGCTTTGGGAAAATGGGTGTTCTTCGTTCCAGAGAGAAAGTAGTAAGTCCACATCACATACAAGACCCTTATAAACCCCATTATTTCAACAGTGGAAGGTTGTCTTGAACATATCTCATGGCTGAATGCATTGAGTTGCTGCCAATGTGATTTGATGATTTCATTTTTGCAGTATAACCAGTGTAGCTAATAAAATGGCAAGTCAGTGTATTGTTTGTTCTTGTTCCACAGGTGGACATAGAGATCAACGGAGAAGGGGTGGCCTTGCATATGAAGTTGGGTGAAAATGGAGAGGCCTTTTTCGTGCAGGAAATGGATAACAATCAGGTTCGGAAGCAAAAATAATGTAATATACAAAAGAATAATTTAGCCACATGTGCAAAAGGACATCTGTTAAAAAACCTGATAACAGTTTAGATAGGGCACAGGTTCAAATGAAAACAATATTCACTTCCCTCCAGTCATGTTCTCAAACCCTCGACACACCCCTGTTTACAATATGAACCATCTCTTCTCTCTTTGTAGTAAGTAAAACAAGGTCACGATGTGTACAGAGTTGGCACAGCACCTTGTTGAACAGCATTGCTCTGTACATGTATGAGTCTGTCTTTTGAATGCAGCACTTACTTTGTACTTAAAGCTATAGTGAAAAATTGGGTCATGTTGAGTGTCTCTTGTGTCCAGCCACAAGAGATCACAGCTAGTATATTCCTTGTACCACGCCCAACCTTGGATAAATGGAGAGAGTTGCATTAGGAAGTGTGTGAATGAAAAATGAAATCAATATGCAAGTTACCTCACACAAGGAGGACAACTGCATTATCATACATCACAGAATCCCGTAGGAATTATTTCAAAGTCATAGGAACACTATTGAGTATTGAGACGCTTTACTGTCTTACAGGAACTATTGTATGCATAAAGGTCTGAGAGTCTACTGCTGAGGTGCTAGCCCGACCACAACAAAAGGGGAAATGGGTGATTGATGCTCCCCGGAGAGGTGTCAGATTCCTTTCTGGGGGCTAGGGGACAAAGAGACTCACTCACTTCTTGGCCCAGACAACCAAAAACGTGACTATGTCCCCAAATCATATGGTTGTAGCCCAGATTTTCCTTCCAGATCCCTACTAACATAACAACACACACACACATGCTTGCTGACTGACCATGGGAGACCTCTCTTTTCCTAGAAGGACGTGCTTCCTTTCACAGAAGCCAGGGGTAGAGGCTCTTTTTTTGGGGTCGGCTGTTTAGTTTTCCACTGGAGTTTTTTGGCAGTTGGTGAGACACATTTTGTCTGCTTGCCTCAGACTCAAAGAAGTGTGCAGAACAACAGAACAAACAGAGTCGTATTTCAGCCAGTACAAATCCCAACTATCTGACCTACTTTACATCTATACTGGGTTTCCTTATATGGAACATTGCCTGAGCTTCATTTAGGCTTATAGGCTAACTCAACTTTTCAGAGCTTTTTCTTTTTTTCTGAAACATACAGCAGTTGTATTGTGAAATCCTGTATGCTGAGGCACTGACCTTCTATTGAGCTGAAAACATGTGGTTTCACCCTATTGGCCCAGAACTATGATAGAAATAGAAATTATTATAGATAGAAAAATGCTTATTTAGAGGCGTCTTTATTTGTTTATTTGTACAACTATAAATATTAATACTACTAATATTAGACACTATTTATCAATGCCTGTCCCTAATATGGCTTTCACACAACACATCAAGATGAAAACACACACTGTACATTGTATATTGGCAGCAAAACTAAATACATTTTTCTTTGTTGTTTCTCTTCAAAACAGGAAGTAGTTCCCTCCTATCTGGCCACCTCTCCCATTTTGACAGATGGACTGGTTTTGATGAGTTCATCTCTGTTGGGAAAAAGCTCCGGGCCCCCTGTACAGACTTTAGGCGCCACGGGGAGCAACGGGGAGACCGGCAGCGGATTGATGAAGAAGAGGAGGAAGAGGAGGAGAAAGACTCGAGCTGACAGTATGAGACGAGAAGAGAGTGGCGAGTACTCTGAGAATGAAGATATGTTCACGATCGATATTAGCTCAGACGAAGGCAAAATGGACAGCAGCAGGTGAGGACAGGCTCAGTGGAAGTGGAATGTTAAAAGAAGGTAATTATTCTTGTGGGCAGATAAATAAGTGTCACAGCATTTGAAACAGCCATAATTCTGTACCAGAAAACACCGCATGGATCAGCAACACTTCCAGAAGTTGCTATCTGTGATCTGTGTTTACATGCGCAAAGGTATTACAACCTAAAGCAGTATTATGAAATATATGTCAACACTATCCAGTATTGCCCTGCCTTTCTCTGGGCCATATCATAAACAAAATGTACAGGGGCTAAATGGGAAAACTTAAACTGTGAAGAATACAAACCTTATTGCCCAGAACTATGATTTACAAACTGTCAAAGTAGAGTTTGGCCACCCACTGCATTTGTTTTTTATTTGCATGTTACAGTGTCACAACGTTTTTGGAACAGAACTTGTAGAGATAATTCATAATGTGGTGCATATGTGGGAGCTGCAACGAGATAAATGATGGAAGAAATAAACAGTGCAAACATCACACAGAAAGTCCATCTGGAGTTACACAGAGGCCTCCAGCTGTGACACATGTGATGCAATAATTAACTCACAGAACAAACTACTCTAAAATATGAGATTTTCTCGTGTTTAAAGATGTCAGGCATGTTTGACCCTGTTTACAAACATGCGGTAGGTATGCCGAGCAGAATCCGATCCGAAATTATGTTCAGTATGTTTGCTTGCAGCTCTAGAAGAACTACATTTGTCGTGAGGTATGGCTGTAAATCATCAAGAAGTGACAGATGCATTTTCTTTATTGCTTCTATGTTATTACAAATATACTTTTGGTAATTGTACTCCAATAATGTAAAACAAAACCAATGCATTCCCATAAGCTTATTTAGCCTCTATTACATTACTAGCTGTGAAGGCTGATTATACGAGGATATCTGGCTATCAAGTACAAAGTGGGGACACATGCTTTGAATAGTGAGATCTTTTAGAATAGTTTCTATATATTTAAAAGGTGCTCAAGTGAATAAGTAGGAGTATAACTATGGTCAGTGCTGTTGCTTCTGTAAATAAGCCTCAGTGACTGCATGTTGAGACTTGATCCGTGTGATTTGGGAGAACTCATTTTGTAAAGTCAAGCCAAAAAGTGAAAGCTGAGTTTTGTGCTTTTTTTAGATGTTTGTCACGGGACATTTCAAAAGAGGAGGCAACAGCAAGTTCAACTAGTGGTTCCTTTAAACAGAATGGCATCTACCCTAAGTCAGATGGTGAATGGAGCCCTCTGCAAAGGTATAACACACAAACAAATCCCTAGAGGCAAGCAAACAAAAAACCCACATTGTTAATTTTTTCTTTCAATCCTGGCAGTTCACGTCCTACTTCTCCTAAGAGCGATTCTGAACTAATGACAAAGCAATCAGATGAAGACAATCAAAAACCTGCAATGCACTGGGCGTGGGGAGAGCTGCCACAGGCTGCAACGGTAAGCTGAAATGTACATTATGACTATTGACCAAGTATTTCTAACTCATTCATTTAGTTGAGCTATATTGGCAGCCGTAATGCTCAACAGTTACATGCAGCTCTAGTACATACATTTATGTTGATGTCTTTTATGCCTCTGCAGCCTTCTTTCCTGTCTATGAAACCTGATCCCTCTCCAGTCAGTCCCGTATCTATCCCTGTGTCTGAGAACACGCACTTCCGAGTGATAAGCCACGAGCCCACCTCAGAACAATGTGAACCCTGCTCTGAAAGGCCAGCGCTCACAGTCATAATGCCAGAGGAGACTAACACCATGGAGATGGAGACACAGTATGTGCCAATGGAAACACAGAGTGGGGGTGAGGAAGTCCAAGCAGGTTCCCCCAGTGGGGCCAGTGCGGCAGCTCGAATGATGATGGACCTGGATGAGACGCTGCTGCCAGGTGCACAAAGAAAAACAGATTATCCGTCCAAGAAAAAAGGTATTATAATAATATTGACTTTAATGACTCTCTGTAGCCAAAACTGCCCTGGGGTAGACATGGCATTTATATAAACACACAAACACAAATCACACCACGTTCATACACTGACAAGGAGGGCGAAGTATCTTGCCCAAGGACACCAAGTCTTCATAAACAGGTTGGAGCAGGAAAGATCAAATAGATATACCAAAACACACCTTTGTTCACACAGTATCATGTTTCTTAATGCAAGAAGTATTTGATTTAAATTATATATGAAAAATGTATCTTTTAGGTGAAAAAAGAAGCCGCCATCTTGGTTCTGACGGTATATATCTGGATGACATCACAGAGCTGGAGCCTGAAGTAGCAGCGTTGTATTTCCCAAAAAGGTGTGTCCTTAAAATCCAATGTTTTTGTATCTCCTTTTGCGTGATGGATGTATAATTTTGACTCCATTCATACATCATACATAGTGATGGTGGAGCAGGCGTGAGGAGCATGGTGGACTCTGGCGATCACAGTGCTAGTCTGTCCCCACAGTCTTGCTCTGGAGGGGACAGCGGTGTGGACACTTACTGCGACCACATAGCTGACCTGCCCTCTATGGCCATCTCCCTTTGCGGAGGACTCACTGAAAACAGGGAACTCACTAATGGTAAGCTTGTTATACTCACCAAAAATGACAAAAAAACAAGAATATGCTGAAAATGTATTTGTGCACTTACAGAGCAGTTTCACGAAAAGATCATCTCATACCAGCAGTTTGTACAGAACCCCTCCCTCATTGATGACCCCAATTTAGTCGTGAAAATTGGTTCCAAGTAAGACATATGCATATAAACTCACCATCATGTCTGCTGCTTCAAGAATATGTGCGTTATTATTAAAAAGATCAGTCAGATTTTACAACTTTTGACTTTTTCTCCCATAGATACTATAATTGGAGCACTGCAGCTCCACTTATGCTGGCAATGCAAGCCTTCCAGAAACCACTGCCCAAGGTGAGAAATCGATACATACATGGCTCACACAATCCACACACACAGCAAAGAGAGTACATCTGAGACTAGGCGGATTTTATTACATGAAAATGGCGCCCCCTTCTGGCTCACATATTTACTGCACCCTCTACAATTATAAAAACCTTGTCTCTGTTCTTGTCCTTATGTTCTCACTTTTTCATTTACTAGTCCTCTTGTATGAGTTACATGTATACAGCCATAGAGTTATTCTTCTGTTGTTTTACTGATGTACTCCGCTACAGCTCTGTATGTCAACATCTCATCTCAGTTTCATCTCTACCTGTCATTAACACATTGTTGCTTCATGGATCTGGATGACTTTATGTTCTGCTTTGGCTTTATTTTTTAAGTGTTTCTTTGTGTTTTGTTGTTTGGTTTATGTGTGGAACCCAACTACAGGTGGCAGTGGAGAACATCATGAAGGAGAAGATGCCCAAGAAAGGAGGAAGATGGTGGTTTTCCTGGAGAGGCAGAAACAGCAGCACAAAATCTGTAATCAGAACTTTCTATTTGAAGTGGTCTGTGGTAGTTGGGTGCATTATAAAAAATGAATGTTTCTTGTCAAACATATTGTACCTGTTCTTTTGTAGGAGTCTGGTGTCTGTGGCTCTGTTGAACAGTCTAAAATGTCAAACAGGTATGGTAAACATTTAAGTGGACTATCATAAAACAGCATAAGATACTGTATAGGAAACATTATTCTCCTCATTGCACATACATCCATTTCTGTCTATATCGTATGCTATGTAGGCTATGCTTATCTTAATTTATTTTCAACCTCCAGGCTCAAAGAAGAGTCATCCTCAAGTGACGATGAACAAAGAATAAACAGCTCCTCTTACATCAAATCAGAGTCCGGACATGCATCTGGAGGTGTGTCCTACAAAAAGACGCTCCGTTTAACTTCAGAGCAGCTGGTATGAAATATGATTCTTTCACAGTTCAGGTGATAATTGCTGTTGTTAATTTTGTCACATATTTTACCTCCCCAGATGTCCCTTCAGTTACAGGACGGTCCTAATGATGTGGTCTTCAGTGTGACCACTCAGTACCAGGGCACATGTCGCTGTCAGGGCACTATCTACCTCTGGAACTGGGACGACAAGATCATCATCTCCGATATAGATGGAACCATAACCAGGTGTGGGATAGCTCTTAATATTTGTACGCTGCAGTATCTTCTCTGGAAGTCATAAATGTTGATTGTCCTTAGGTCGGACACATTGGGTCATATCCTGCCTACACTGGGAAAAGACTGGACACATCAAGGCATCGCCCACCTCTACCACAAAGTCAGCCAGTAAGTACTAAATTATAATGACATTTTGATTTGTAGTGTATCTATTGCTTCTATATATTCTTCTTTTCCCAGAAATGGCTACAAATTTCTGTACTGCTCAGCTCGAGCTATAGGCATGGCTGACATGACTAGAGGTTATTTGAACTGGGTCAATGAGAGAGGCACCATGCTCCCAATGGGCCCTGTTCTTCTGAGCCCCAGCAGCCTCTTCTCAGCTCTACACAGGTCTATATCTCAAACAGACTTTTATCATCAGCAGTAAACCATTGTACACAAAAATATGTTTCACTATGTTCTGTTGTTTGTCTCTGTTGAAGAGAGGTGATTGAGAAGAAGCCAGAGAAGTTCAAAGTGGAGTGTCTCACAGATATCAAGAACCTCTTCCAACCGAACACTCAGCCTTTCTATGCAGCATTTGGCAACAGATCAACGGTACACATACATACATACATTTATGGATAATACTGTGGTGGATTTTGACATTAGCATTGATTTTTTTTTTTGCAGGATGTGTATTCCTATAAAGAAGTTGGAGTGCCTCTGAACCATATTTTTACTGTCAACCCAAAAGGTGAACTAGTGCAAGAACATGCCAAGACTAACATCTCATCGTGAGTTCTCATCAGTCAAGATAACATGAGGAATATTGCTAGTTTCACATTTTAATAACACATTTTTTCTCTTAAGGTACGTCCGTCTTGGTGAGGTGGTGGACCATGTGTTTCCCCTCATTAAGCGATCTTCTTCTTCAGATTTCCCTTGCTCTGATACTTTCAGTCATTTTACCTTCTGGAGGGAGAACCTGCCCCCGGTGGACCATCAGGGGATCTCACCTCCACCTCAGCAGATCCCTAGCAGCTGACTACCTGTGGCCGCCTCAATTCAACAGTGTGTTCAAGATGTAGCAGAAATGAATGTAGAGAATGTAGAAAATGATTGATATAGGCAGAAAAACACTGTGAATTATCCCAACGCACAAGATGGATGTAAGCGCACTTTAGATGTTTGTATATAAGAAAATCATTTATAAGGAAAGATTATATAAGGATTTAGGCAGCTTAAACAATATCTTAGTGTATGTAAACATTGCTGTATTCCAGACTGAACGCAAGTAACTACACAACAAATGCCAAATGTAAAAATATATATTTTTGTAATAATTGTTAGCCAGACTGTTACACTCAACCTAAGCATGGAGACAGTATACACAGGCTTATTTCACTAGCATTATAATGTTATGTATACGCTTGAGCGGTGCACTATCACTGTGTATTGAGCTTAAAGTAAAGAGAAGATACAGTGAATATTTATTATAAAGTCGAGGAAAGCACAATTATGATGTGGCAATTATTAATGTTGAAAATGAACATGTGAGAAATGTAGATTATATTTTTCTATACAAATCAGCATGTATGTGTTTTATTAAAATGTGAGTAACATGTGGCATAGCCATTTGTTTATCATGTCATAGCATCATGTCCCACTGTCTAAACTTTTAATGTATTTAATACATGCACTTCCTGTGAAAATATGTTTCATTAATATGCAGTGAGAAAAGCATCTATTCTGCGTGTGACAGTCATTATAAATGTATATTCTTTCTATGAAAGCCTCAAAGCATATGCTCTGTGATTTGCTTTGGTCTGCACCTTATTTGAAATCAATAAAATGCATTGGTACCATACTCTGGAGGGATGATCTGATGTACTGTGATAAACTGTGGCTAAAGTAAAGAGTATGTAAAGAGACTGGACAATACTGTTTGTACAGATGTGTGTTGACAGACCATGTTATTGTGATACAGAAATGAAAAGACAGCATAGGACAATCTCCTATTATTATTATTATTATTATTATTATCATTATCATTATTATTATTATCATCATTATTATTATTATTATCATTATTATTATTAATGTTGTTGTTTTGCAAATGTCGAGGATGATAAAAACTGTAATTTATTATGTTTTGGTTTATATACGTGATTCGTATTTGAAGATTCAAAATAGCCATTAAATCTTTTTTCTATATAATTATTTCGAGGCGACATTAATATTTGCATTTGTGATTCTCACTCGGTGTAGTTTGGGGTTACTTGAGTCCAACTCGCGGGGGGAGTTTCCAAAGCCAGCGTCACCATTGGGCTTTGTCCTCGGGGACCTGGGTCGTAAGTGGGCTGTGTTTGTGGAGGACCAGAAGTTTTTATGCAGAGAAAAAGCACCTGCAGGCTTGCACCGGGAAGCTATGCCGAGCACGGTAAGAAGAGCCCTCGTAGCAGCTAGACTTGCTTATATAAGTTATATAAGTCAAGTGTAGCGTACATTCTGTGCATTTGATACGTGCATTTCATTTAGCTGTCAGTAAAGTAAGGAACAAAGGACTTTTACAAACCGTTGGAAGAAATGAACACTGCAGTTAGATTGAACATAGTAAAGTATTCAACAAACCTTTGGACATTAGACACTTTGACCTACTTTGGAACGGCATTGCTGACTGAATGAATTCCTGTTTCTTCTAGTATACAAGCTTTTCTAATGACGAGTTCATGGACATTTTGGAGGAGCGGAGACGCTGCAGTGATCTTAGCCATGCCCTGAGGACCTTTAACCCGCAGCCTTACAAAGAAATGGCCCCCTGCACTGCGTCTGATCTCACCAAGACCACGCTGGAGTCCCAGTATCTGCGATATGTATGCAAAGAGGTAAAGTCCTGATTTAACACACATCACAAAGCAATGTTAATCACATCATGTCCCCAAATGTCCTTACAGATCGCCACGGAGACCGGTTTATCAGTGGAGGAGGTCAAAGAGGATGCTCGGGTGCTTTTGGAAGATATGTCCCAAAACCTGCAGCTGGGGTTTATCAGACTCATGGGCTACACGTTCAGCAAAGTATTCAAGAGATTGTTCACCAATATCTATGTCAACACAGAAGGGCTCAATATGGTATGAACAAATATTATACTGTATTTTTTACCATATTACCCACCCCTATTACGAATGCTCTACTTTTTCTTACAAATTCATTACTATGTCCTCACAGCTCCAACAGGCCATTCAGGAGAGTCCAGTAATCTTGATGCCCACGCACAGAAGCTATGTGGACTTTCTGGTCATCTCTTATATTCTTTTCACTTATGACATCCCTGTGCCCGTCATTGCTGCAGGAATACGCAAGTATCCAAAAATAACAACAACATTTATATGAATATTATCTGGATATTACATTCATAACAATTGTACTTTATCTGAAAACTGTAAAGCTTTGGCCAGGATGAAGCTTGTTGGAGAGATACTGCGTCGATCCGGGGCCTTCTTCATCAGACGCTCAATCGGCTCTGACAAATTATACTGGGCAGTTCTGTCTGAATATGTGAAAAATATTGTCAGGGTAAGCCCTAATTTGTACAGTTCATTGTATTGGAATGAAGTAGGCTGTATACAAATGTATTGAACTCTGCAGACAGGATTTGCTCCACTTGAGTTTTTTGTGGAAGGTTTGAGAAGTCGCACGTTAAAGTCTCTACCACCAAAACTAGGTAAGGAAGAGTGGGTTAGTGTTTCCAAAATGAAATTGGGGTCAATAATAATGTGCAGATACATTTGTCTCTGGTGCCTAGGTATGATGCACATGGTGCTAGAGCCGTATTTTAAAGGGGAAGTTTTTGACATCACTTTGGTGCCCATAAGTATCAGCTATGACAGAGTTCTGGAGGAATCACTGCTTGCTCATGAGTTACTGGGGATTCCCAAGCCGAAAGAAACTACCACGGTACATTTCATTTTTTTACATTCATTGCCACATGTTAAAAAATATATGGAAAATACATTATACAGTGTTTGAAGCTACTTAACATAACAGAAATATAAAAAATCTGCATACATGGTGTTGGATTCTTTAAGAAATATGATCATGATTTTTCTTCTCCCCCCACCCCCTTTGCGCTAATCCATTTCTACAGGGTCTGTTAAAGGCCAGCAAAGTGCTACAAGAAGATTATGGCTGCATGCATGTGAACTTTGGACGTCCATTGTCAGTCAGAGAACTGTGTCAGGGCAAGATAAACCCCTGCCAATACAATCTCATACCAAGGTGAGTTAATACATTATAACATTGATTAACACTTGTATTCATATGTTGTTCTGGTTACAGAGACTTGCCCCAGGCCCCCAGTGCAGACATCCAGGCCTGTGTGAACTGGCTAGCCCACCTCGTAGTTAGAATTCAAGAGGAGGGTTCATTCTTAAGCCCCTGGTCCCTTATGGCCTGCCTGTTGCTACAGCTTTCTACGTCTACACTAACAGAAAAGGGAATGTTGTGGAGTGAGCTCACAGAAAAAACTCTTTGGCTGAAGAAGTTAGCTCTGCGCTTTGGGGCTCGCCTCCACTGGCCAGGTAGGAATATTTTTTTGAATTGAGTTTCAAAAACATTCTATACAATGCTCCTTGCTTTTTGGAGTTTCACATTCAAGTGCAGTGGTAAATAAGGTAGTCATTGAGCTGATACTGTCTGGGCAAACTTTTTGACTCAAAGGCCACATGGGGTTTAAAAATGTGCCAAGCAGGCCGGCTGATATTGTATTCTTTGTAAACTGCAACCATTTCTGACAAATGAGACATACAGCCTTCGATCGGAGCTCAGTGAAAAAATACGTCTGTGTGGACTTCACTGGTTACTGCAGGTTATAACAACGTGAGAGATAAATTGGCAATATTTTATCATTTAAAAGCCGGATTTAAAAGCCCAAAGAGCCGCATGTGGCCCCCGGGCTGCAGTTTGCCCACCCCTGGGCTAGACAGACTTATATACAGTAAAGGCTTCCTCGACAGTCTGGGAAAGATCAGACAGATTAGATGAATGTGAGTTGGCATCAGTGTTCAGATTCACTTAGGAGATGTTCACTGGATTAAGTAACTCACCTCAAAGGACCCTGACATTCTTTACAGAGCCTGTGTAATGAACAGTAGGCATATACATCTGCATTTATCAGATACACTACTCACAATGTTGTTTCTACTGATTGTATTTTAGAACAAAAGTCAGACAAAGATGTGCTCTCGTCCATGGTGGCCCTTCATCGCTCCATAGTTTCCTCTAAGGGGGAGAGGGTCTATCTGGTTCGGGAGGAAGGCCCTGTGAGGAAACACCCAATCAGCGCAGAGGAGGAAGTCAGCAGGACAGCGGCTGCGGTCCTTATGTTGGCTTCATATAGAAATCAGTTAATGCACGTTTTCCATGGACCAGCCTTGCTCGCAACCGCTATACATGTCAGACAGACCACACGAAGAGGTAAATGGCAGTAGTCTTTTTAAGCACTTATAAAGATATACAATGATGGTGCTCAATTTAAAGATATGTATTTACCCACAGGTGAGCTGTTCACCTTCTTCTGCTTCATACAGAACTTATTTTCAAATGAATTTATTTTCATTCCTGGAAAATCCTCTCAGGTAACAGCTCCTTTCAACAAAAAAGTACAACTATTATACTGATAAGGCTCCAAACTCAGATATTGTTTCTATTTCAGTGACTGAATGATAGGGGGGCGGCAGTGGTGCAGTGGGTAGGCGCTCGCCCTTCAACCAGAGGGTCGGTGGTTCGAGTCCCCGTCCAAGCACACGCTGTCGTTGTGTCCCTGGGCAAGACACTTAACCCACATTGC
>JAVQKC010114442.1:0-11058 GCA_036025475.1 Philypnodon macrostomus
GGCAGAGAGCAATGAAACTTGGTACAGTGATTCTCCACAGTGTACCCAACATAAAATATTATTATGACCCCACCCTACAACAAACAGGAAGTTGGCCATTTTGAATTGAATTTGGGAGGTTAGGTATATTTGACAGCCTCTAACTTGCACATACTTTGCCCGATTAGGCTCAAACCTAAAATACCTAATTACCCCCGGCCATGAACACATCTAATATGATGGCAGTTACCTCTATAGCACCCCCTATAGACTGAAAGAGGACTATAGTTTTGGGGAATTTTTTTAATTTGGCAAAAACATTCTTCACAAACATCCAGACAAATCAAAAAAGTCAAATAGACCCTTCCCATGTTTGTAATGGTTTGGAGGCGAGGCCTCTTAATTACTCGTTAACAATATTAAAACCCTTAGAAATCACACAATGTCTGATTAAGGTGCCCATTGGTGACAGTTGTAGCAGACGTATGGGGCAGACGTATGGGGCCGTTTCGCCGACATACACCTTGCTGTCGGGGACGACAGCACAGGCCTAATTTGCCTATGTACATTAAATATATACTAGTCCGGATCGTTGTGCCAAAATTCATGTGATTTTGTTAATGTTCAGCAGGATTATTGGCTCAATTAAAGTGTGTCAGGGCATTAATTAGTTAATTATTTAATTGTCATTAATCGTAAAAGTAACAAACTCAATCCAAATTTAGTCGCAATTATTATGGTCAACCTTGTGGTTGACCATATGGGTCCTCTGGAAAAAGCTTTGTGAACCACTGATATAGACCATGATGGGAAAGTGAGCAGTACCTTCAGGAGCCTAATGGCAGTGATCCAACATGTCCGCGCCTGCTCGTCATCCCCACACAGTAACTTCAGATCCCGCACTGAACTACTCTTTGTGGACTGACAACATCAAAATAATATAGCAATATAGAAATGTGTTAAAATCTATGGTAGTAATTCTGTTAGCTGCTAAAATTTAAGGGTACCTGTACACAGAAAGCATAATCTGTTGGGGCTCCGTGCGCTTTCTTGGCCGACAACACGGTGTACACATCACTGTCACAGAAATCTGCCATAAACTGAAGATGTCTGGGCTCCTGGAAAAGAATTGCTACTTATGCGTTAAGTATAGTGGATGCAAGAATAACATATTAACTAATGACATTAAGGTTGTAAGATTTGGGCTTACATTAAACCTTTTGGGTCTATTCACATTGGCCCATATCCCAATAGTAAAGATATAGTGCCCCGATTGGTATATGAATTATCTAGCGTAGGTGTAAATGCTCTATACAATGAGCCCAGACATGATATCCTGCAATAGTACAAAATCTTAGAAAGAGCTACCATGCTTTACAACAAAGCTGGCCATTTCATCTTAGGTTTATCATTGATCTCTCCTGAAAAATGTCATCATATACCAGCCAATAATTGACTGATCTTGCTAATGAACAAACAAACTACTATTTGGTAATTAAACCTGACACATTTTCTCATAAAAAATCTAATCTGGTCTTTCTGTCTCACCACAGTGCATGTGTGGTCATGGCCTAATGTTGTAGTAACTTGTAAATATAAAAGATAAGAAGTATAAATGTAGGCATGTTGATAAGAAAAAGTATCAGCAGTGGCAGCTAAAAATACATTTACACAAAGTAGCACAAACGCCACTATTGTTCGTCTTTATGTGACACGCTGCAGCCACTTTCATGAATACTGTAGCATAAATCTGTTCTTGTGTCATGCACAGATCACAGATAAGCAGCGAGGCATTGTAAGGCTCTAACAAAACCTCTAGTGTTTCTGTATTGTTCTGTGAGTTATAGTAGTGTTTCTGTGAGTTTTAGTAGTGTTTCTGTTAGTAGTGTTTCTGTATGTTTTAGTAGTGTTTCTGTAGTGTTTCTGCCAGTTTTAGTAGTGTTTTGTAGTGTTTCTGTGAGTTTTAGTAGTGTTTTATAGTGTTTCTGTGAGTTTTAGTAGTGTTTCCATGAGTTTCAGTTGTGTTTTGTAACGTTTCTGTGAGATTTAGTAGTGTTTTGTAGGGTTTCTGTGAGCTTTAGTAGTGTTTTGTAGTGTTTCTGTGAGTTTTAGCAGTGTTTTGTAGTGTTTCCATGAGTTTCAGTAGTGTTTTGTAACGTTTCTGTGAGTTATAGTAGTGTTTTGTAGTGTTTCTGTGCATTATAGTAGTGTTTCTGTAGTGTTTCTGTGAGTTATAGTAGTGTTTCTGTAGTATTTCTGTGAGTTTTAGTAGTGTTTTGTTGTGTTTAAGTGATTTTCAGAAGTGTGTTAATAAATTAATGCATGTGGTGTTTTTGGCCTCAGAGTGTGGCAGGTATAAGCTCCACTTGTTCATGGTGTTAACATAAGAGAATGTGATGCAGCTGACGGAGGAGAATCCAGCACCACTGGCCCCTGACCAAAGGCCCAGTAACCAGGAGATGTGAGGAGCTGCCATAGTGCTAGTTTTTCTGTTTTTTCATGATAATATAAATATTTTAAAAAAAAAATATGCATCATTTTAATGTTTTAGAGTATTTTTGCTCAGTTTACCTCTACAAACAAAGCACACTAATCTCAACAATGGGCTACAGCTGTACTCTGCCATGCATCTAATGCTGTGTTTTCAGGTGGTCAAAGTATGAGAGAATGAAACCTGGAGGAGGATGAGCAGCACCATGAACAACAAATGCTGCTATAAAACTAACTATGTGCCACATAAACAAATAACCAAAGGTCAAACCCCATCTTTCTGTTTGATATCTTGATATAATATACTTATGAGTAAAGGCATCCTGCTGCTATGTACATTGACAGTAATCTTGGACTGCATCAATTGCTGCAACTGGGGACTAGGGCTCCCAAAAAACATTACATTGACAAAAACAGCAACAATTGCTTGAATATAGCGTTTGTTACTAACCCTTGACGTGCCTTTGTTGGAGAAGTACAGGCCTGACCTCCTCAGAACAAAATAAAACTTCTTCCATGTCTTGCGGCCCTGCTCTTTGACGTGGAGCTGTCCATGGATCTCTGGACACATGCTGGAGTTTATGAAGGTCTGTGATGGAAACACAGATGTATTCACAGTTCCAAGAAAAAGTATGTGAACCATTCCTTCTTTCTTTTATTTTTTGCATAATTGCTACACTTAAATATTTTATATCATCAAACAAATTGAAACATATTTGTCCCTCACCAGAGGTACAAAATGTAGCTTTTAAATTCAAATTAATCTTTTACTTGGCCTTCAGAATATGTGATTAATTACTGTAATGGTTTCATTCCTGATTTAACAATGGGTAACAAACAATACCTTCTTCTAAGGGGACCAGGTAGTTTTGGATAGGTTTTTCTTCTTAAAAATAAAATAATAATTTAAAAACTAAAACATTTATAGCCACAGAGGATGTCAGAGGGATTCTTTAGCCACATATTGCCTACAGTAGAAAGGACACATACTGAACATGTAAAATGAACAGAGGAATCAAACTACGTGTTTTAGTCAATACATTTACAGCAATGTTGGATTTTAATAATAATAATAATAATAATAATAATAATAATAATAATAATAATGCATCGGTTTTACATAACGCTTTTCTCAACACTCAAAGATACTTTACAATTACATTATTCATTCACTCCACAGTCACACTCAGTGGTGGTAAGCTACTGCAGCCACAGCTGCCCTGGGGCACACTGACAGTTATTATCAATAGTCATTAGCACCGGTCAGGTTTGTCCACTATGGCTGTGCACTAATAATCATAGCGGCAAAGGATTAGCCGAACTATGTACTATGTATGTATAATGACATTAAAGGCTATATATTTATATAGTGTAAAGCATGCACAAGTATAAAAGAGCAGGAAGGGTTCATATAGCTTTTGTGATTGTACATTTACAGATGACCCCGTCACATTGCATATAACAGTTTAAATCTTACCTCTATGAGTTTGGAGTGGTCCACCACCCCATTAGTTTCACTGGATATTGAGACCATGTGATCAGGAAAAAAGTCCTGCCAATATTTAAGCATGGCCAGCTGAGTGTGGTGCATATGTGGTATTAAATGGTGCAGAAAATCATATAATTAAATTACCAAGGGTTTCCTGAAGAATTCATACTTGGCATAATTCTTCCTAAAGTACAGGCGGCAGTCCGAGTCCATGCTCCATCCAGACAAAACCTCCATCACGGACTCATGGTCCTCTATTGTACGCTCTATCAAAACACAAAGATGAAATACATTAAAGGTGTAGTCCCTAAGTTTCCTAAAAATCCACAATTTGACTACCTGAAATCTGTTCTATGATGTAAAGTAGGTCAACTGTAGTCTGTAAAGGCCAGGGGAGGGACTAAAACTTAAACTTAACTACTATTGGTCAAATAACCTGAAAACTGATTTGATGTTCCTGTAGAGGCCAGGGGAGAACCTGCTTTTCAAAATGGAGGGAACTTTGTGTTTAAAGGGTTTAAAAGTCAATGAATGGACAGGTAAGACAAAAATACAGTAGGATGATGTGTATTAGCAGAAAATGTAGCCTTATCAATGTAGCATCCCAAAATCTGCTGGGGTCTACTAACAGCACATTTTGATGATATCGGCAAACTATATTTATGGATTTCTGAAGTTTTACTTATCATTATCATTCAGAAAATGTGTTTAAGAGATACATGATAGTTTTAAACAACACAATAGTCAATTCAATAAAAGATAAAAAACAAATAACGCTAACTTGGGCTATTATAAATCATAATTATGTAATGATTTTTATAAATGATTAGAAAAACTAGTGAATATTTTTAATTTATTTGGTAAAAATCACATCCACAAAGCTAAATTCTCCAAATCCAAAACCAATAATCCAAGTATTGTTGATTGAAAAAAAATATTACATAAAATAATTTATAATTAACAGATACAAAATCCATGACAATTTTCACTGTTATACTCCATGTAATAACTATTGTGCCTTTTTTCTACATCAGTAGACCCTTTATATGCCTTGCCTCAAACAATTATAATATACATTAAAAACTAGTGCCTCTATTTGATTGTCCTTTATCTGTCTTTATGTTTTTTGTGAAAATGAAAGTCTGAATACTGTACATAGTGTACATTTTGTTTTAGAATATATTCTAATTATTATAATTATAATACCAACCCCTCCACCAAACAAACAACACCAAATCTGATTGGTTTAGGCTACTGCAGTTAACAGTTCACATATTTGATTGCCTTGATTTAACCCTAACCCTAACCCTAACCCCCAAAAAGTAATGTTAGTATGATTGAGATAATTTAACATTTATACTAAACATTTAAATGGTTAAATGTTTGACACCCACCACTGAATAAATATAGATAGGCATGACAATGTCACACCCCTGGCTGTGACTCTGCCTCTCCTACCTGCTTTTCCCTGTATGTGTGTGTGTGTGTGTTTGGGCGGAGACTTTGGGAGCGGCCACCGAGACTCACCTGCAGCTCATCTGTGATCAAGCTCAGCCTATATGAGGTCAGCTCTCCAACCAGTCTGTGCCAGATTGTTACAGCCTTCCCATGGTGATTCTGCCGTCGGTCTAGCTACAGAGTTCTCTAAAGATTTTTGAGTTCCTTTTGAAACCCTACTTACCTGTTGTCTCCTGTTTCTCCGAGCCGAATCTCCTGCTCCAGCTCCAGCCCATGCGTACTTCTCCTCGTTAAGCTCCAGACCAGGCCCGGACCAGGAAACCCTACTTACCTGTCGTCTCCTGTTTCTCCCAGCCAAGTCTCCTGCTCTAGCTCCAGCCCATGCGTACTTCTCCTCGTTAAGCTCCAGACCAGGCCCGGACCAGCCCGCACCCCGACCCCCACTTCTAGCTCAATAAAGCACCTCTCTGTAGCCCGACTTGTGTCGATTTTGGGTTCGTTTGTACTAAGCCCTAACAGACAAATCATAATGACGTGTATAGCAGTCAATAAAACTATTTTGTACATGTCATTTAAATGTAGCATTCACTTGAAACAGAGTAAATATTATCTTAGAAGGTTTCCAGTTTTATTCCAACACGTATTGCTATTAAAGAAGGTAAATTATTTTGTGTATTCTGACACTCCATCAGTTAAATGTGTAACAGGCAAAGTTCCTGTCAAAGACTGATATTTTTACACACGATACATATTTTATTCTATAAAGGAATCTAACAATAAACGTTCAGCCTACTACTCGGGTTGACAGTTCCGTGTTAGCGAGGACTTCAGTCCAATCATATCACGTAACATCATCATTTTGTACCTACATTGGCTAGCGTTAGCACGGCTTATTAACATGATATATACATTATTTTAGTTACTATTACTTCTACCTCACTCTGTGAGTCAAGTCATGTCTATTTACTTAGAAAGGGAGTCCTTTCTAAGTAAATAGACATGACTTCAAAGTACATCATAACTAGGGCAAAAGCAACAAAAGACCAAACTGTTTTAATATTAGCACATGGCTTTGTTTTTCAATGATTTCAGGAGTTATGAAGTGATTAATTGCATACCTTCGAGGAATAGAGTTGATGATTAAACTGTAATGTATGACTTGGGAGTGTTGCCATTGACTATTATGGCTTTTTCCTAGAAGTGAAAACTATTAAGTAATGGAAAACCTTTTGTATGTTGGGACTGCCATAAATTAATATGGAGTACAATAGAGTGTATGAGGGGACACAGACTGATTGATTTAACCTGCTTCATATGAAGTTTCAGTATGAGCTATAATAATAATTGTTAAAATTAAATATAAAATCTGGGCATAGTGTACAAAAAAAATAAAAAAATATTATATATAAAATAACTTAAAGGTGTAGTCTATAAGTTTTCTAAAATAAAATACACATATCTGACCCTGTCCTATGATGTAAATTATGTAATTTTTCATAGTTACTATTTTACTTTAGTCTCTCCCCTGGCCTCTACAGGCTACAAACAACCTACATTTCATCATAGAACAGGGTCAGATAGTCAATTTTAAGCATTTCTAATTTCACTTTTTCTTATTTTAGGAAACTTCCAGACTGCACCTTTAAGCTCATAGATTTTGATGTAATTATAATCAAATTGAAAATCCACTGTTTGCCTTGACAGTGAATGTGACAGACACACACGCTTATGTAACTTCATCAGACTTGCAAAAAAAATAGATTACACATTCACTTCACATTCACTATGAAGGGTTTGCATTAAGTCAGGAAAAGTTTTAGTTTTCAAACAACACAAGGGGAAGGGCTTTCTCAGTCAATATACAGTTACTACATTACAGATGCTGAATAGTGCTAAAATTATGTAAGTGGAAATCAACTATTGTGTTGTATTTACACTACAGTTGCACTAAGGCCCATAGTAGGCTTGAGCCCCCCCAAAACGGGGAGAATGAAAAATAATTTGAATCTGGCTGAAATGACCCTTACAGATCAGCTTCACGTACATTAGCCTCAAAGACCGTCTGCTTGTATCCAAAACTGCACAAATGCAACACAACCTAATGGTGGAAAACCAATGCATTAGGTAACACTTGTAAGGACTTCAGTGTTCAACTATATACAGTAAGGCATAGCACACAAAATGATGACACCCAAGAAAGTGACTTGATTAAAAATGCAAGCAGAAGGCAAGTGATTGAGAGTGCATGATATGTTGAAAATGTATTACATCATTCATACATTAGTTTACATTTGACCTTGACATTTTCAAATTCAAGTCTTAATAAAAATAGCAAATCAATCAAATACATTGCTATCAATCTCTTTATTTTGGGATTCACTTTTATCATACTTTATCATATTGTGTAGCAGTATTCAACACATTAATCCTGCAGCTCCTATGAGGACCCCACCTGACCACGGCTGTTTGTACTAAACCATTCAGATATGTAGCCTGACCCTGGCTGTATCCTAGGACTAATATTGACTGAGAGCCCAGCCCTGCCCACACTGACAGAGGAGTACGTACCTATCCCCAGGTGGGACAGGTGTTCAAACAGGGTCCAGCTGTGGTCGTCGACGCAGTGGTTCTTCAGGACAAAGAGCTGACATACGTCCCTCGCACTGATGTCACTGGGAACCTCCACCGCTCTGCTTGTGTGGTCTTCATTATACACTTTAATCACCTACAACAAAGTTAGCTTCTGATTAGTTTTAGTTTTTTGGGGGGGGAGCTTCAACTGGATGTGTTATAATATATGGGAAGACCTGCAACATAATTATGTTATGAACTATGAATATATAATTAATTCAGTAAATACTGAATTACATTATATAGACAAATAAAAAAAAAAACATCTTTTCAAATTCATGTTGTTGAGGGAGCAAGGTAAAAGCACAAAATGTAAATAGATAACATATATTGCATCTGATGGATACAGTTCATATGATTTTCAAATCTAATCATATGTATGGTAGTCAGTACCATTCATTATACCATAGTTATATCGAACACAAATTCAATTAAACAGCTACAAATTTGAGCTGGCTGCTATTTGTGCATTGAAATGAACTGTATGATGATAATGAGCTTGTATGTGCACTGGTCAAACTGTTTTATCACATTACTTTTCACTGATTAAGCCAAGTATCAAATCTAATCATCTAATAATCAAATGTTGCCTTGACATAGAATTGTCAAACATCTACAACATAGAATATCAAAATATTGTTGCCATATACTGTATCTTCAATGCAGATTACAGCTATTTGTTTGTTATAGCTAATATTGCTATTAGCTATAACAAATGAATAGCTGTAATCTGCATGTTTAATACATTTGGAATAAAGTAAGTAAATATAATTTACAAATTGAGCAATTAGCAGTCGATGCATCACTTTCATCACCTTTTATTGTACCAACATAGTGACACACAGTTTGTAGTCTGAAAATATTCCATGCCAAACAGACCATGATCCACAAAGCCTGCATCAGACATCAAAGTCTAATCAAATGAATCCACGCTGAAGTCCGACTTACCCTCCACTTCTGAGCAGAGCACTGCTTTGAATGCAGACATGCTCTATATCCCACATACGGAGTACAAAGCATTATAGGAGCCTTGGTAAAAAGCATATAAAGAAAAGGTAATAAACTAGCTTATGACATCCTCATATCTAGAAGACAGGGGCAGCACCAGATCAAATGCTACCTTCACCTCTTTCAGTCACAGAGTGTGCCTGAAGTGTTGTACTGGTGGGAGGAGAGACACAAACCACCAACCAGCCTCTGTCTATTCACACACACACACACACACACATATAACAGATACAGAGGGGCTTAGATACAATGGTTGGGTGGTGGGCCATGGAGGAAGATAAGCTGAAGAACAAACTGCTGTCCCTGAATCATGTTTTTATTCAGAATATGCACAGCTAAATTTAGCTGTCCTAGACTTCAAGAGTTTATCTGAGTTGCTGATTTAAATGCAAGAGGATATGTGTCGCACAAAAGACTCAAATTATTGCAATATGAACAATTATAAGTTAATGCAAATTCCACCGTTCTTATATTAGACCAAACGTCCACAAACACCACATCAATTATTCAGTGGAGGGGAAACAAACCATTTGCATGTTCTTAATGTCAAATGTTCTTAAGCAAAAACACAAATAAATACAAATGTAAATGATACATGAGCTTTGAAGCAAAGTGTTTTACTTCCAGTAAAGATAAAGGTTAAAAAATTACATTTCTAAACATTGATGCGGATTGGATATAACTAAGTCTTGATATACACAGCAAGGTGTATATCAATGAAACGGTCCCATATATCTGCCACAACTGTCACAAACGGGCACCTTAATATGACATTGTGTGATTTCTAAGGGTTTTAATATTGTTAAAGAGCAATTAAGAGGCCCCGCCCCCAAACCATGACAAATATGGGAAGGGTCTATTTGACTTTCTTGATTTGTCTGGATGTTAGTGAAGAATGTTATTGGCAAATTTTGTAAAATTCCCTAAAAAACTACATTCTTCTTTAGGTCTATAGGGGGCACTATAGAAGTAACTGGCATTAGTTAGAGTTAGAGTTAGTTAGAGGCTGTCAAATATACCTGACTTCCCAATTTCAATCCAAAATGGCCGACTTCCTGTTTGTTGTAGGATGGGGCCAAAATATATTTTTTTAATAATATTTTATGTTGTTTGCAATGTGGAGAATCACTCATTTCATTGCTCTCTGCCAAAGCAAGTGTGTCCAGAGTCCCATAGGGGTCATAAACATGGGGGCGCTATAGAGGCATTCTTTATTTGACCTCTGTAATTTGCCTATGTACATTAAATATCAATTGCTCGGATCACTGTGCCAAAATCATGCGATTTTGTTTATGTTCAGCAGGATTATTGGCTCAAGAAGAGTGCATCAAAACATTAATTTGTTAATTATTTAATTGTCATTAATCGAAGATATACTAAACTCAGTCCAGTTCTGCGTCTTCATGACATGTACCTGCTTTGTGCAAAAGTTGAAACTGATTCGGCATTTTGTTTTTGAGTTATCACGTTCACACGTACAGTCTGCGTACACGGACCAACGTGATTCCATAATATCGTTGTTTCACCGATATAATTAATTTATTGTGGAATTAAAAAAAATAATAATTAGATAATCATTATTTGCATTAATGTGAACAGATCATTTATTCATATTAGTATAAGTTCAGTTGATAATGGTTTTAGCCTACAATTAACTAGACTGTTGGGATTCCAGCATTTTAAGGCCTTGTGTACATTGTTTATTATATCGGCGAAAACAGCGCGTCGCCGATATTATGGAATCACGTCGGTGCGCGTCCGCGTCCGCGTCCGTGTCCGCGTCCGCAGATCCTAGCTGTGAACGCGATAACTCAAAAATGAATTGCCGGATCAATTTCAACATTTGCACACAGGTGCATACCATAAAGACGCCGAACTGTATCGATTTGGGTAATTCTTCGATGAATATTAATTAACTAATTAATTAATAATGGGCCAAAACTGTGAACGCAATAACTCAAAAAGTCTTTGCTGGATCTTTTTCAACTGTTGCACACAGGTAC
>JAVQKC010114469.1:0-11995 GCA_036025475.1 Philypnodon macrostomus
TTGCACTCCCCACCCGCCTTTTACACATTCCCACTGCACTCCTTACATACACACTGCACTCCCCACCTGCCTCATACACACATCCACTGCACTCCCCACCCGCCTCATACACATTCCCACTGCACTCCTTACATACACACTGAACTCCCCACCCGACTCTTATACATTCCCACTGCACTCCTTACATACACGCTGCACTCCCCACCCCCTCATACACGCTATCACACTCCCCACCTATCTCATACACACTCCCACTGCACTCCTCACCCGCCTCTTACAAATTCCCACTGCACTCCTTACATATACACGCATTTCCCACCCACCTTATACACACATCCACTGCACTCGCCACTCGCCTCATACACAATCTCACTGTTGCCCTCCCCACCCGCCTCATACAAACTACCACTGCACTCTCCACTCGCCTCATACACACTTCCACTGCACTCCCCACCTGCCTCATACACACTACTACTGCTGCACTTCCCACATACACACTGCAATCCACACCGGCCTCATACACACTCCCACTGCACTCCCCACCCCCTAATACACACTATCACACTCCCCACCTGCCTCATACACACTCCCACTGCACTCTCCACCCACCTCATACACACTTCCACTGCACTCCCCACCCGCCTCATACACACTACTTCTGCTGCACTTCCCACATACACACTCCTAATTCACTCCCCACCTGCCTCATACACACTTAAACTGCGCTTCCTCTAGTTAAAATGGTGGTAAACCAGTTGCCGTAGTGACCATAGGCCTATTCTGTATAGCCACATTTATTATATACATTATTCTAAAGAAACAGGGATTATATGTATGTGTCTTTACAAGAGTTGTGTCTAATTTAACACATTGTTTGTGTATGGGTAAAATATTGTTAATATAAGCTAATGTGTTTTCTCATAATTAAGAGAAACTATCCTGTAATTACGAGAAACTGTATCTCATAATTACGCCTCTCCCCTCTTTCCTCACCCCCTAGCTTCGCTGTTTTCTGCACTTGTCAGCATCTCAGCAGGGCTACCCCCACCAGACCTCTGCTGCGAGTGTGCAGCTGCAGACTGCAGATTGCACCAGAGAAGGGTACGGAAGCCCTGAAAGGCAAGAAAACAAATTTTTTTTTTTAATTATTCATTTCCAAGTGGCCCTCAGAGGCAAACTTTTTTTTTATTCCAAACGCTTCAGAGCTTAAGTGTTTTAGGTGTAATAATCTTTTTGTTCACTAAACCAATCCTTTCAACGTGTGGCTTTTTAGTTAGAGGCGAACAACAACAAAAACATGCAACTGTCATTGAGTTTTTGAAAGAAACACATCAACAACAAAGCAGCCTCAAATGTAATAAAGGCTATAAAAACAACTCCTGAGTCACTCGAGCCTACACCAGTAAATCAGAGCTCAGTCTGAGGAAACACCCCAAACACAGGAGCATGGAAGCTAAAGGTAACCGTCATGATCAGTTGTTTCCTGTAATTTTTTGTTATGTTCTGTGTCTCTTGTCCCTAGTATTTAGTCCCCGTGTGTTCCCCTGTGCTTTGTTGATGCGCCTTTGGGCCCTTGTCATTAGTGTTCCTCTGTTCCCAGTTTCCCTGTTTTTTTTTTTTAAGTTTTCTTCTACACCTCTCCCCTTGCTTCTGTCCCCTCCACATGACATAACTTGACAGTCTGAGTCCAGCAGGCGGGTCAGGGTGTAGGAAGCCCCAGTCGGTGTGGTACAGGGATGTGAGCAGGTGAAGACCACCCCAGATGGAGATCGTTGTCCGGTGGAAGCCTCAAGATAGGCGCAGAGGAGATCCATCCTAGACGCATACTGTCATGTGGTGGGGACAGGAGCAAGGGGAGAGAACCAAAATGCAGACTGCTTAGAGCAAACTTTTTAATTAAAAAATAAAAAGGAAACAGCAATAAAGGAAGGTAATCAAACAGGAGGGAGACACAGGAAGTAAAACAGAAACACAGGTAGTCACAGAACATAACAAAATAAAACAGGAAACAACTGATCATGACAGCAACCACCAGACCCCCTGCTGCTGTACTTACAATATCACACTTAACAATTAAGCATCCACAAACATATTGCAGACACTCAACCCTACTCCATTATAATTGTACTGTTATAACAATAGCACTCGGATAATGCCGCTAGCATCGTGTTAGCATCTTTTGGCAACTGCTTGGTGGCCACAAAGACTTGTTTGTTGTAATTACAATAAGCACTCAACAATAATTGAACCTTGGTCCTGTTGATTCTACTGCCATCACAACTTGTAGTTCAATAGCAACAACCTGTAGTATTAGCACAGCAAATAGCCCTTCTAATAGTAGTTTTCACCCGTTGTTTACACGTACAGTGACAGAACATCTGATGATATACTTAACCAGCAGTTGAAAATGAATTGTTATCACAACAAAACAATACGCCTAGAATTTACCTGTAGAGCAGAAACCAGGTGACCATCATGTCATCATTCCTCGATCGCTTATTCCCATTGATAAAAACTGAGACTGAAAACGGTATTCCTTTTGCAGATAGTTGCATTAGGTTCTCTCAACCACTGTACAACTAGCCAATGAGGCACATAGCAAATGAATGAATGAATGTTAGATTGGTAATTGAACCAATAAATCATGCGATGACAGCGTAAATAATTGGCGGATTTTTTTCAAGCCCAATTGCTTTCACAGCTGATGTTTAAAATATATTTTATCAAAGCTTTTAATTAATCATGTCTTAAGGGATAGTAATCATTGGGTTAGGACACTGGGGGACTGGAGTGATTTTTACATGGAATGGGTGACACCTTCACTCTTTTGAGGTACAGCCATCCTAAGGACAATATTCGGACTAAGTCGGGACTGTAGCAGGTTAACTCAGGGCTGTGAGTCGCCCAGTGTTATTCTCTGATGAAAATTGATTCACACTGAGCTGTGAAATGATTGCTTACGTGACTCCTCGGCCAAGCACACATACACCAACCTGGTCCTCTTGTACTGAGAAGAAATGCACTAAAACACACCGCCTGGAAAACTCACCTGTCTCTGTGGTACTCTTCAAACACCAACTGCTTAAACCCATACAGTCTATTTTTTGTTTATTTTCATACTGTAGTAAGATCAGACCAGCTCCTGCCCTTCAGCTCCATGGGAGATTCCTGAGCATACTTTAAGGCCTCCGCACACCAAAGTGTAACCAACTACACCAATGTAAAACCCTGCTAAGCTAATTTTAAGCTATTGCTAAGCTAGCTGTTTCAGCCCCTATTGGTGTACTTTTTGATTAAATGTCTGTTCTATTTAAGTTAGGTTTAAGGACGAACATTTGGCCAGTTCTTATAGTGTTCCGTGTCTAAAGACTGAGACATGTTGAATCATCCCAATCAGCCCCCATCCCCATTGGGAGATTGTCAGACAGATTCAGCAAATATAAACACATTGTAAGAACATCTGGCCCAAGTCCTTGTTATAGAGGTCCTAATCTCAACAGCCCATTTGGACTGGCCTTTTACTGTTTTTATTTTTTTAAGGAAACATACAGCTTTATGGAGAATCAAAATGAAGTATCTCATACAAATAGAAAATTACACAATATTGCATTAAAGGTGCAGTCCATAAGTTTCCTAAAGTAAGAAAAGGACTGTTCTATGATGTAAAGTCGTTTATAGTCTGTAGTGTCCAGGGAAGGGACTAAAGTAAAACTCCACTCAACTGATTTGACGTTACTGTAGAGGCCAGGAGAGGGAATAAAGTGTCTTACCTTTTATCAGTTTTGAAACCCTTTAGGATTAGCAGTCCTAGATAAACTCCATTACAGGTGCTAGTGCTGTATCTGACCAGCGTAGCTTCACTTTGTGGTGTTTGATTGACAGCTGTAGTGTAGTTTTCAGCTGTAGTGTAGTTTTCCAGAAACACAAAGACTGGCCAACACAACACAAAATGTACAGTGTTCTATATAAGATGGGGGTTGGACTTACTAATAATAACAAAAATAGTAATACAAATAATAAATATGACAAAATACTCACTTTACATGGACCAGACTATAATTTTTATTAATTTAAAAACAATTTTAACATAATTTTTGGACTGATTTCTGTTTTAAGAGCCATCAGCAGACAGTGTTCCAGTGGCCTGGATCATGTGTGGGGTCATTAGCAGCAGATCCCCTCAGCTCTGAGCCTGCTGTCTGTGTGCTGATGTTCCTCCTCTGATCAGGGCTCCATCACATGTCAGACAGCTGCCAATTAGAAGAGCAGTGCCCGGGGCGCTCTTTCTCGCACATACTGAAACGCTACGCCTTTACTGTTCATATATCTATCCCCACGGTGACGCACACACTGTGAGACCACGCACACACACTGAGACTGCACACACACTGTGAGACTGCGCAGACACACAGTGAGACCATGCACACACAAACACAAACAAGCTGTGTCACATTTCACTAGTGCAACACTCATCCATTATTACACACTTCACTCTGCTGCAGCGGACAGACTGCCTCAGGTTCTGCTGCAGTCAGGACTCACTCTACAGCGACTGGACTAGAACACTGAGAAGGGAAGTAAACTATTTACTCAGTAACATTTACTTGAGTACAGAATACTCCAGTAGTACCAGTATCACCTCTGCATGTTGTTGATAGGTAGCGTTTACATTCAGAAATATAGTCAAACATTTTCTTTCTTGTGCTTTAATTCTTATTTTATTTATTTATTTATTTTTAACTTATTTTTCATGAGTCTCATTGGTTTTCTGTTTGTCTAATTACAACCAAGTTAGAAGATACATCTGACATTGCATTCAGTTATTCAGTGTAGTTTTCTTACTTTAGTTAGTACATTTATCATTCTTTTGTACGTCTACATGAGTAGCATTATTTATTTGAGTAAAATGATTGGCTCCTCTACCACCTGACAGAATGACATGCCTGCCTTATTGCTATGTGTTATTGCTATGTGCTACGTAGAAAAGTGTCTGCCAGTGATGCAAAGCTTTGAAGAATAAAATACTTAAATAAAAATGTATATTCAAGTCCTTTTAACTAGCTACTCCCTTTTAAAAGTGTACACTGTATAACTTCACCTCAGCATAAGAGTGCATGTGATTCTAGGATCAACACATCCTGGTCCAGTCCCATGTTTGAACTAGACCTGTGCTGTGCTCTATAGAGGTAACTGCCATCATATTAGTCAGATGTGTTCAGGCCCGGGGGGGTAATTAGGTATTTCAGGTTTGAGCCTAATCGGGCAAAGTATGTGCAATTTAGAGTCTGTCAAATATACCTGACCTCCCAAATTCAATTCAAAATGGCCAACTTGCTTTTTGTTGTAGGGTTGGGTCATAATAATATTTTATGTTGGGTTCCAAGTTCCATTGCTCTCTGCCAAAGTAAGTGTGTCCAGGGTCCCATAGGGGTCATAAACATGGGGGCACTATAGAGGCATTCTTTATTTGACCTCTGTAATGTGCCTATGTACATTAACTATACAATTGCCTGGATCAATGTGCCAAAATTCATGAGATTTCGTTTATGTTCAGCAGGATTATTGGCTCAATAAATGTGCATCAATACATTAATTTGTTAATTATTTAATTGTCAATAATTGTAAAAGTACCAAACTCAATCCAGTTCTGCATCTTCATGATATGTACCTGTGGGCAAAAATTTAAAAAGATTCAGCAGTTCACAGTTTTGGCCCGTAATTAATTAATATTCATCATAGAAGCACCCAAATCGATACAGTTCTGCGTCTTTATGGTATGTACCTGTGTGCAAATGTTTAAACTGATCCGATAATTCATTTTTGAGTTATCACGTTCAAAGCTAGGATCTGTGGACGCGGACATGATTCAATAATATCGTCATTTTGGCAATATAAATATACATACCAATGTTAAATACATGGGTTTTCTTTGCTGAAAATCTGGTCTATACCCATTTCTGGCTCAACCAAACATGCTTTTACATGCGACATCAAAAACTGCGGTTAGGAGAAGTACACTTTAAATATAATATATCTTTAAATACACAATCACCGTCAACGCTAATTATGTAGCATAATGAAAGTCGTCTAAATCAAGTGAAATAGTGTCAGAAATTGTAAAGATAGAATTAGAAGGCACTGATTCTGGAAACTTTAAAGAAGGTAAATTAAACGTAATTGGAGAGCTGTTAAAACAAACTGAAAAATACTTTGTGATATTTTTATTTATTTGAAAGATGTAATTCTAAAGCAATCTTACTGTGACTTTACTGTGACTGTTTCAATTCAATGGCCCAATGTCCTGCTACATAAAATCTATCTCGAGGTCAGTGATTCCCAAACTGGGGACCGCAAAATTCCTGCATCAAACAGATATCACTTCAAGTCATTTATAGTTACTAGAGCGTTGTTTTCAGTATTTTCAAGAGAAATTTTGATGAATAGGTAATGTATTTTGACAGATTTAGGATTAGGGGGACTGTGGATGATTTTTTAGATTCTGAAGGGGGGCCGCACTCTTGACTTTGGGAATGGCTCCTCTACATTATTTGAGAGTTGCTGTCCTGATTCTTCTTTTTGACAAAGTGGTCCTCAGTGAAAAAAAATGTGAACACCCCTGTAGAGTTAGTTTTTGTGGAAAAATACATTGTCGCCTTCAGCTTAGCTACTGTCAAGTGTAGAACTGTATGATTTTCCCAAACATCCATTGTCCTCAGGCCCCTCCCTCTTCTGAACCTTACTCTCTGATATTGAGAAGAAAAGCTCCAGGCAGATAACCCCCATATTAAACAGCATCACCTCCAGCACATTATTTATTCACGTCACATCCCAATTGCTTCCGGAGCCGCTTTTCGGAGCATTTGTAACCCAGAATGTGATGTTTGATTTTCCCCTAAAGAAACAAAAAAGTGGTAGGGAATATGACAAACACCGGGCTCCATTGTCTTTATAAGTAATTATCTCCTGAAGCTCCCAGAATGCACTGCTGCGGCGCGTGTCATGTCTTTGAGGAGGCGGTGGGAAGAACAAAGCTGTTTTTCTTTGTTGGTGTTTAATTTAGAAGTAATGCGGAGAAGATTCTAGTGGGATAAAAAATACATAACAAACGTAAAATTAAAAAGTTTTGGTTTCATGCAGAATATGTGTTCCTGTACGACACACAGGCTTTTTAACACGGAGGATTACAATGAATGAAGTATGGAACAAGATAATCATACTTGGTCAATTTACTTAACCAGTCAAGAAAACAATCATCTTTTTAAAATTGTTTTGTTGATGGCATTTTAAGAGCTACAAAGATTTTGCATGTTCGACCGTCTGTTTTGATGAATGAGCCAATGTTATTCTTTTCAGGACTGTTCATGTTTAATCACCCAGACTTAAGTAGTAAACTAGCAATTCTTTGAAAATTATTTATTTGGATTTACTATGTACCAACATACAATACAAATTGACCAAGATTATTGGACCTAGAACACCATCTGGATCTAGTTTTACAGTATCTTACCATAATTACTATTCAAACTGTTGATGTTTTCTGTGTTTGACTGTGTGTTATGTTACATTGTAGCTCCTTGTGTACTGTTTAGCTGTTGGTAAAGCACTATACAAATAAGCCTTGGTTGATTATGTCATAAACCCATTTTGTTGACTTCTACTGTTGTGAGTAACTGTCTTCATGAGTCCGTCAAAAATGTATAGGGCGTACTATAGACCGTCAATGGCAAAATGTTTCTATCACGTTACAAAATGCAAAGAGATCCCAGGAGCTCGAGTGCTTGTAGCCAGAGCTGCCCTGTGGTAGACTCAAGGAGATGTGGCAGCCAGCACACACAGCCTCTCAGACAACCAACAAACATACCACAACATTTTAATACACTTTAATACCAACTCTGGAGCTCTCTCCCTTTCAACATTAGATCTGCCACATCTGTTACACTTTCAACACACTTTTTTGAACCGGCTTTTAACTTAAACTGAGCTGGAAATTTTGCTGTTATTAGTTTTAGTCATTGATTATGTTTTAGTATTGTTCTATTTATTGTTACCCCTGTATGGTTTATTTATCCATCCATCCATCCATTTTCTTCCGCTTGTCCGAAACCGGGTCGCGGAGGCAGCAGTCTAAGCAGGGAACTCCCGCCTTCGACCACCGCCTGATCCACATTGCACCATGGTACCCCCCAGCGGGTGGTGGGTCCACGGGAGGGCCTGACAGGGTGTGCACAGGCGGGGACTCAATACTTTTTACTTGAGTAATAATATTTTGAAGTAACTCTTCTCTTACTCAAGTAAAATCTTGGAAATCTAGAAAGAGTAAGAGTACTTTTACCCACCTCTGTGTGTCATGTAAGAACAGCTTTATGTGAAAAATGTGATGATGTGGAAATTCTGTTCCTTGTGCCTGAATATTTGAAAATATTATTTACGTTTTTAGTTTATCTTTTGAAAATGTCCAAATCTGTTTATTATCTTTTTATTTTTGTAACAAAATTAAACAAATAATCTGTCATTAGGCTTAAACAGTTACTGTTACTTGAGTAGTTTTATTCACCCAGTACTTTTCTACTCTTACTTGAGTAATTATATGAATAAGTACTTTTTCCTTGAGTAACATTATTTTAGAAGTAACAGAACTCTTACTTGAGTAACATTATTAGTTACTCTACTCACCTCTGTGCACTTATTGTAATTGTACAGTCCAGATTGTTGCAAGTTAGAGGTATGCTTTTATGACTTCTATTGTTTGTAGATAGAAAGATACTGTATATTTACTAACAGCACTGTGTATTGGTTGTCGTTTGTTTTACTAAATTTGATAGCTTTGACACTTTTAATAGCAGTTGGTGTAGGCTTTACTTGCTGCTGGTGGATGTTCACTTAAGGTGGTGACTTTGTTTGTGATTTTTGTAGTCTACCTTCTCCACCCCAGCTGTTAGGCCGAAGCCTCACCACTGCATGAATTAGTAATTGCATTATTCTTTTTTTTTTCTTTTTTTTTTTTTTTTTTTTAAATAAAAGCCGTCTTTGACTGTTGGGCCCACACTGACTGGCTTTGTCATCTGTATACACTTGTTACAGTAGGATAAGGGATTAAGCCGGGATATCTTGTTATCCTGGCTCAACTTATCCATGATCCGGTTGCACAACAGCGGGATAGTGGAAAGGGGGATATGTTATGAAAGAAGTTACCATAGAGATGTATTCTCTGGAGCTAACCTGCTCCAGACCAGGCTCTATTTAATCTCATCCCCTATCTCAGTCAGCAGTCACCACAAATGGAATCCAATAGTTATTCCACTGCCTGCTACACATTATCACATTATCACATTCACCTAGATCCACTCTGTCACTATTTAAACATTTGTGATCATTCATTTCAATCATTTTAGATTATACATACTGACATGGTAAAATTGGTGAATCTGTGATCAATGGTGAGATCTATATGATCCAGGATTGGATTCACCTGGCTTGATGAATCTGTGTGAGCGTCCAATTAAACCTGGACACTCTTCTTTTGGATTTCGTTGAACTCGGCTCAGTCATTTATCCTGGATATCTTAAACCTACTCTTGTGCAACGGGCCCCTGGTCTCCCCACCACCGCTCTGCCAGATTATTATTATTCCATCCATCCATTTTTGTAAAGTGCTCGTGATACTTACCTGCGCTTTTTATTTCTTTCAGGTTCCTCCTCGGGCCTCGTCTGCTCCTACCTATTTGAAGTTGGCTCACTGGTCTGCCCCCTGCCCTCATGGTCTTCAGTTTTTGGTCTTTTGCTTTTGGGGTCCACTAGTTAAACACAGTAGCCTCATCAGACATGCCTAAACCATTCACATAGAAATTTTGTATCATTCTGCCAAGTACTCACGCGTGGGTGCTGGCTCTAGAAGAAATAAATTACAATTTTATTTACCAAACTAAAATTCAATCCGAATTAGCCAATTTTCCACAAAAAACTTTGAAGAGATACAAGATGTGTTCTCTCTTAAATGCAGATTTATCAACAATGCTGTGTCAACCAATGCTGTCAGTTTAAAAAGCATCCTGACCAAGATCCTGTTTTGGAGTAGGGTCCCAGGCACTGCACTGCGGTCACCTAAAACTCCTGACATTTTGCCCCATTTAGAGATGGGTCAAATGCAGAGGACCACTTTCCTACATGGACAATAACCATGTCTGTGTACATGAACCATGTATTGTCAAATCCATTCCATGTTTCACTAGCAAGGACCACGCCCCACCAACAATGGACGTTAGAGAGTTTATTGAAATGATGACTGGATGAGAATTGTGGTATGACATTGGTTCTGGAGCTGGAGGATGCAGGCGATGATGAGCTGTGTTAGGAGACTCAGTGTGGGGGTTCCGTCTCTGGTAGATAGCCTAGCTGACGAGGGACCTCCCCTCTCGACTAATGTGGGGGTCTGAAGGCTGGGGGTTTTGGTGGGTATAAGAATGGTTTGTGGGTAAATTGGAAGTGTGGCTGAGGTGAGGTGAAGGTGTGTTGCAGAGATAGATGAGGCTCCCAAACCTACGTTGACGTATTAACTTCATTTATAAAAGGAAATAAGGACTGTGAATCTAAGGGATACAAATTGAGATGTGTATATCAAATGAAAGATGATGAATTCTTTATATTGTCAACATATTAAAACAAATATTCCCATCAAAATCAAAAGAGTTATTGATCAAAAGACCATGGGACCATGGGATGTGCTCAGTGCTGTACTGTGCTCACTTGAATGAGTCAAAAGAGAACTACAGTTTGTTGGATATTTCCTCTCTTGTGGAGTTGGTAGAAGTTGGTGGAAGTTTCACGGTGCTCTTTAGATTCCCAGGCCTTGATAAATGTGTCATTATATTTCATATTCTCAAGTGCTTCAGAATGTTTAAACTCTGAGTTGACTCTCTGGATCAAGACCTGGTTCTTCCAGTTCCTTGTCTGAGTGTAAAAAAGTGTCTTGTGTGTTTAGTTTGAGTCATTGTTCATTTAGGCGCACACATCTCTAAGTAAGGCCCTTGTTCAGAGTCATTAGATTGCCTAGATTTAGACAGGGGTTTATCTAAATCCAGCCACAAAGGAGACACGTCCAATGACACAGTGAACCAATTGCAGTGCCATGAATGGAGTGGGCACCATATTTAATTAGTATACAGTATTTGCATTCATAAGAACATTCCACAAGAGCAGCAGTTCGGGAGATGCTCTGATGCCATCAAAATTTGCACATCATCAAACTCACTCACATCCTAATGCGTCCCCATTTTATGCACCAAATTTGTGCTGACAGCTATGCACTTAATTATGATCATTCGTTTACTACTACACAGTCACACTATGATGGTGGCACACACTTCCATACCATAACAAAATATATACAGTACACAAAAACTAGGGCTTAACATAACTTCGATTTTATATATCGCTTGTTTTGCATTATTCATTCACTCCACAGTCACAGCAGTGGTGGTAAGCTACTTGTAGCCACAGCTGCCCTGGGGCACACTGACTGAGGTGTGGTTGCCAGTCTGCGCCTACAGCCCCTCTGACCCCTTTCGACCCCTCTGACCACCACCAAACACCAGTCACACAGCCACATTCATTCATAGGCCTAATGTGGGTTAAGTGTCTTGCCCAGGGACAAAAAGGGCTACCCTCTGGTTGCAGGGCGAACTCTTACCCACTTCCTTGAGAACTTGAACCACCAACCAGGCTATGCTTGACAAACATTATCCTTAGACATGATTTAAAATCTATTTACCTATGTAGCATAATAAAACATAAAGCAGAATTTAACTTGATGTATCAATGTGTAATTCTCAACACATTTGAGTTCCAAAAGCCTTGTATTTTTATCTTGGCTCTTTTAAGTTGACTCCCTCCACATGAAACCATACAGTCCTATCTCCATTCATTATCCGCACATCTCCAGTGTACCACAGTGTGCAGGGGAGGGCCTCCCACATTGACTGATGAGAACTCAAAACAG